>KL289922.1:3719-27119 GCA_000699545.1 Podiceps cristatus | reverse complement strand
CCGCCGGCTGCCGCAGCCCAGCCCCAGGGCCGTGGCCGGGTGCATCTATCTGGCTGCGTCCATGCGGCTGCACAACAGAAAGCCTCACGGAAAGGCCATCTCGTAAATCTTTTAGCAACATCTGGAAGGGTCACCACCGAGGCAGTGAGAGGACTGTATTTAACACGTGGTCCACCCTCAGAACAGGGACAAGTGTGGTATTTTTCAGAAGTCCTTAAGTGACTCAGCCGCACAAATCCCACGGCCTTTCAACAAGATCTGTGCTCCTAAATCACTTGCATAGTTTTAAAAAAACTCCTACTGCAAATGCTGAACGCTGCATCCAATTACGTTAAGAGCCTCACACTGCATTTTGCCTAATTAAAATGTCACGTTTAGAGTACAAGGATTTGGACAACTCTAGTTTTAATGTATTTTATTTTACAATACCAGCACTGTTCATATGAACATTTATAGGACTTTGCTGCTTGATCCCCACTTCCCACAAGTAGCCAAATCCTAAACACCATCATTTTTATGTCTCCTTTGAAAAACCTCCCCCTAAATTCCAACGGGACTTCACTAAGCGTGCTCCCCACAAGCACCTCTGAATGTAGCCACGGTAATGACAATCTAAAATAGCAGCAGTGCACTGTCAGCCAGAAAGAAGAAACAAAAGCAACTCAAAGAATCACAGCAAACCAGTAGCAGCAGATCTGATACATCTACCTTGAGCACTCGTCGGCTAAAGACAAGCTGATCGTTAGCCAGAAATCCGTGATTGAGGTGGGGAAAAACCATCTAGGCAGGTAAAGTGAGAGGCAGAGGAGGAAAGAGCAAGAATTTAAGATGAAAGCACAGCAGAGAAGTGAGTCTTAAAGGCTGTAACAATATATAACAATTTTTCTTCGATAATTAACTGATGCATGAAGAAGAAATAATCAAGGTAGCCAACAGTGGATGTTTTAACGTTCCGGATACACTGGAGCTTGGTAAGCAGTAAACAGAGGGAAACAAGTATCTTTTCATTAGTTTACTGCACAATAGGACATTCAAAGCAGCTGGGCTACAGAGGATTCCCCCACTGCAGGCCTTTCTGCAGAATAAAGAGCATTATTCCAGTAAACCCCACAGGGGATCTATCCCAGCATTTCTCTTGAGACCAAATATTAATTTTTATTTTTTTTTTTTTTCCAGAGGCTAAAATGAATACTGATGTATTCCCCAGCCTGCAAAATGCAGATAAATCTCTCAGATTTATATCATGCAAAAACAATGTATTCAGACCATGTCAGTAGTCATTGCTATTGTGTTTTAGCCTTTCCACTTATCCAGGGAGAAGCAGTAAGACATTTCCTTTCTCAGGACACTGCTTGCGTCTCCCTTTCCCCGTCCATCCCCGCGTGCATCCATAGGAGGACCAAAGGGATGGAGCGAAGCCACGAGAAGCCTCATGGGAACACACAGCACATCCTCCACAAGGATCTTGGAAGGTTTCTAAGGCATAAGCCTCTCGTCCAAATTGCCCAGGGAGCTTTTAAACCTTTCGCACAAATAACAGACAACCCCAAAACTTGATTTTGGGGTAAATATTGCATAGGCAAGCCCAGCTCCCACCCAGCCTCCCAGGACAGGCTTAGCAGCAGGCGTGCACCGGTACATCAAACAGGGATGTTTTAACACAGTCATCTCAGAAAGGGAGGGGACAAGCAAAGTCAGATAGAAAAAACTAATCAACCCTCAAAAATAAATCCCTCCTAAGGATTTTTTCCAAGCTGCAGAGATAGGCTTTTGCTCAGCTTTCACTTAAATACAGCCATTTTGGGAAGGAACAACTCTGAAATCCTGAGATTTTAGAAACCTGAGATGATGCTACATTGAAGTTAATGGGGACACAGAGCCCTTGCCCTTGGCCAGGCCCTCCAGATACTACAGAAACCACAAAAAGGCTCTGCTAAGAGCAAAGGGGCTTGTGGTAGACCCAAAGGACCTACTTTTATGGCTTTTTATGTGCATGAAGATACATAAGAGCATTAACTGGGATTTTCAGAAAAGCCCAAGGAGCCAGACAAGAATTGAATTTTTTTTCTTATCCCCCAGATTGCTGAGCACCATCCAAGTAAACACCTTCCAAGCCCAGCGCTATCTGTTTTAATGCGAAATGACAATTTGCATTTGCTCTGAAGCTAAACACACCATAGCCCATCACATCCAGCCATCACACATTTAATTTCAAACAATCCCTATTACAGATGGGCCCATGAAAGGTGAATAAGCCCTGAGGGTTATTAAATACAGAGACACCATCTCTGGCTCAAGAAACGTCTGGGCTGTAGATAACCAGGCTCCAGGAGAGCAGTTAAATGTGTTGGAGTTACATGTTCCTGCTCCATGTTTACACTCTCCCCGTGTAACAGGGCGAACTGGCCTTTGGGTCTGACTCTGGGTAGCAATGGAATCTTAGAGCACAGAAACCTTGAACACTGGCAATTTCCAGCTTTAGAGTACTGGATTTACCCATTTCAATGTAATGTGTCATAATAAGAAATTAAATAAATAAAGCAAAATAAAATACCCACACACCTCTGTTGACTGTGAGCTCTGCAGGACACTTTCACTGAGCTTTGACCTGCAACGTGCGCTTGGCAAGCACTTACCTTCTCACAAAAAGTGAGAGACAAGCAAAGCCACTTTTCTATCCGCAGCCCAGACTCCAGGCTGGAGCTGCAGAGCCAGTCCAGCCACGCGGCCGGCCAGCGCGGAGACCCGCAGCAGCTCTGGATACAGCTACAGGCGTTACTGGTGCCGTCTCCATCGGTGCCGGCCGTCGAGCAGGAGCACGCTGCATGGGCCATGGAAGACCGGACCGTTTCCCTCACAAGTTAAAGCCCCTTTTCTCTCTAAAGAGAGCACAAACCCGGCGCTGCTGCCGCACGTGCCGTGCACCCGCTAGCCCAGATGTGCAAATATTCATCAATCCCATCATTTGACTAAATTGCCAGTCAGAACAAGATCATCCAAACTAAGGAAATAAATCCAGAGTGGCCATCCCAGTGCTGGCTCAGGGAGTGAGTCTGGCTTATAAAAATAGCCCTTTCCAGAGGTGCAGCAAAACGTTTGATTTTAAGAGAGAAATACAAGCACGAGTATTAGGGCACAGCAGTCCCAGCCCTGGCAGGATCCTGCTTCAACTCCTCCTTTCTTCCCCAGAGCAGAGGGAATCTGCTCTCAGTTTCTCCCTGTAAATACACTCACGTGCATGTCGTCAGTTTGTTTGAGTAGGTTTATCCCCCACCGAGGTGAGGCTGTGCGACAGCCCCCCTCCTCCTGATGCCATTTGCAAGCACTAGCCTGGCACAGCCTGACGTGAAGGCCTTCCTCAGCTCTCCAAAATCGCCCTCCAACACCCGCTTTAGGCACACTCACACGTGCAATAACCCCTTTTTTGTCCATGTTGGCAGCAGGTGTTTCTTAGAGACGGAAAGAGCAGCAGCACAGACACAGACATATTCAGTAGCTAATCCCTAATTGCTTTCATCTCACTTCTACTGCAGACAGTCCTTCCAAAGCCACCCCAAGCATTATTTGCTTTTAATCTATCATTCCTAATCATAATATTTTTGCGTTTGCTGACACGCACTATCCCCTCTCCACCTCCCATAGACTCACACATTTACGAGGGAGGCGACACTGGATATATTCCTAGTTATTTATCCTCCCACTGATGCGACGACTTGCTGCGGCGACAGATCTTTCAAAATCAGCTAAACAAAGCCACCACTGAAACTCGAGGAAGAAGATAGATTAAATTAAGAAATAAAAAATAATCTAGGCCAGATGGTAATAAGAAGTTTCATATCCAATCCACAACCCTGAGTGTCTGGAGCCATAAAGGAAGCTATTTTCAAAGCCAGGCACCCGGTGTTACACCTACTTGTGCGTGGCTCTGCCAGGCTTGTTTCTCCCCCTTTCCTCTCAAATTGTTTCTAAGCCTTTTTCTTACTCTTGTGTAAAAAGACATAAATAAATCTAAAAGTAAAGCAAAACCTGGACAAATGCAGATCAGGAGGAAAAAAAGCACCTATTTCTATTGGTAGATTAAAACATAGGACAGGTGTTACCTTGGGCGCTGGCACCCGTCCTCGTGAGTCCAGACGGATCCGTCCCCCAGCATCGCCCGCAGCACAAGCAGGAGCCGCGCAGGAGATGGGCTCCTGCGTTTTCCGGCAGCACAGACCACAGGGGTTTCGGAGCCTGAGCATCTCCTCCGGCATTGCCTGAGTCACCAGCCCCAAAGTCATCACAGCCCCGGCCAAGGAGTGAAAACTCACACCCCTGTGCTGCTGAATCACCTCTTAAAGCCTTTTCCGAGTACGTGGGTGGGCACTTAGACAAGGTTGAGACCTTACGCCGAGCCCCTCCTCAGCCACGCAGGGCATAAATCTATTGGAGACATTTTAGGGGCTCTCTGAGCCCGAGGGTGACATTTCCAAATGCACCCAAGGTGGTTGGGAGCTGCTTCGGAAAATGAGATCAACTTCAAAAACTGACTTAACAGCCTCTAGGGAAAAAAAAGAAAAATGACTCTGAGGCACCTCTGCCCGATGCTAACTACTGAGGTCCTGGCTCCATTTCTGCATCTAAACCTCCCAGCCGACTCTGGGGTGCCAGGTCCAACCCCGGCCTCTGCGCGGGGCCTGTACACCAGCATCCCAGCCCACCCCCACCACGGGGTTTCCAGTAGGTGCCCATATCTCACGGCCAACCACACCTCCATTACCGTGATGGAACCCACCTTGGAAATATGCAGACCTCGTGAGGAGCCCTCCCGCCTCATCCCCAACACAGGAGGCATCGTGTTCCCCCCTGTCATCGCCAGCATCGCAGCAGGGACCATGGGACAGCCACGTCCCTCTCACGCCCCGCTGGGACCCATCCTGATGCACTGCAGTAAATATCAACTTCATGCAGCCCCATGGGAGCCATTTCCACAAAACTCCATTAATTTCTGTATGTTACAGCCAAAGCAGTTTTCCCTCATCATACAGTTACTTTAAACCCCTTATTTTCAAAGGCAGCCTAGATGTTGCCTGTGTGCCACCATGCTCCCAGGCAGGTAGCTCAGCAAGAGAGGAAGAACTTTCTATCCTGCACAGCACCGTGCTGGGCCTTTCCTTAGGACACTAGGTCTTACCACTGCATACCGATGTTCTAATGCCAACAAATAAGGAGCACAGCTTCAAATAAAACACTGAGTCTGTCTCTAACACTGGAAGAGGGAATCAGGGATAGGAAAGTTAAGTAAAAGCAAAACCCTTCATGAGGTACCTGAAGGTCTTCAACTCCTGTTTCCCCACAGTCAAAGTCAGGAAAACCACCACTGCAAAGAGCCCCAATGGCAAAATTAAACATTTCCAGAGCGGTTACCATACCTTAGTTTGCAGCTACAAAGCTGCACGAAGCCTTGTTTTGTGCAGTGACCAAAGCCCAACCAGATTTTAGAACAAATCAATGTACTGTGTCACTACTTACCCTTGGGCCGATGTCCCCTGCTTCACCCTGCATTTCAGGCAAAACAGCAAGGGTCAGCTATTGGAGTTCAAATTTCAACCATGAAGGGCAAATTTCAAGCATGACAGTCAGCTGGACACGGGAACGGCAGACAAGAGAAGCGGCAAGGGTCCTATTGCTTAACGTATTCAAAACCAGGGAGGAGAAGGGCTCGAGACAACACAATAGGAAATGATTCTGCCCTGGCAGGCGATGAAACAGATAATAAATCAGAAATAGCGGATTGCTTCCAACTCTAAGGCTCCCCTAGCAACTGCTTATGTCCTACACATGCGAGCATTAACATCACTTTCAGTACAGTAATGACCTCCTTTGGCTGCTCTAATTTTGTGGGAGGATGTCAGGCAAAGACAGAGCGATGGAGCCCACAGCCTTGCTCTCGGAGGAAAGCAAGAAGACAGCTGTGCGCCGCTCTCTAGCCCTTAAGGGGTTATGAGAAAGCCTACGGCATGGATAAGCTTTAAGGTCATACTTCTTCCTCCTACATCTTTGCAAATTCTTTCTGCCCTCCTCTCCCAGGGCTCACCCAAAAGCAACCTGAGAACTTGCTGTCACGGCTCCACGTCCCAACAAAACCCAGTGGTAATGCCATGCTGGCATATTGGGGCAACCTGAACTGAAATAGGCTGCCCAGGGAAGTGGTCGAGTCACCAACCCTTGAGGTGTTTAAAAGATGGGGATGAGGTACTTAGAGACATGGTTTGGTAGTGGGCAGGTATGGTTGGACTTGATGATCTTAAAGGTCTCTTCCAACCAAATGATTCTATGATTCTATGAAAGAATTGCAGCAGACGGAGGACACACAGCTGCTTCCCCAAAAAACAGATATTAATGCAGTCTTTACCTTCTCCCCTTTTGGTCCTGGAGGTCCCTGGAAATAAATAAGAAAGATCTGAGTTCAGAGACAGCAGAATTGTCAATGCACACAACATCCAAACCAAGGAGATCGCATTCACCAATTCGCAAACCTGAGACAGGTTTGCTATCGTTTTAAGTTATATGTGCTATTATTTTAAGTTATATACTGCTTCACGTGAGCAGCACGCTACCGAACAAGGTCCTGCCTGCTCCTGCCAGGGGCGAGGACCGGAGAAGGACCGGGACAGGGCGGGCAGCATGTCAGCCACTCGCAAACACGTGACTCTAAATAGATGCAAGAGATTTCTTGGAGTATTAAATCACTTCTAGAAAAACACATGCTCAGCATATCATTACAACAATTATACATCTGTTTGAAATAAACAAGGAGGATGGGCTGCTTTCTTTGGCCTATTCGCTGAAGACGTAAGTCATCTTCCCTCTAAGCAGCTTTCTGTAAGACAGGCAGGCAGAGACACGCCGGCAGCCCCAAAGAGAAGCCGCAGAGCCGTGCTTTGATGTGCCTGCTCTGTGTCCTCCTGCCAGCACAGAAAAATACTGAATCTCAGGGTTCAGCCCAATTCACGGCGTTTGCTGAAGCAGAACCCAGTGGGATGCAGCGGGAGAAGGTCAGCAGAGAGGCCGGCAGCGGCAGCATCTGCATCCCCGCGCAGCTTCCCTCCTCTGCTGTTAATTTGGCTCTAAGCAAGGCTGCTGGCCCCTTGCTCTTATGCAAGAGATAGCAAACAGTCTGGTTTGAGTTTGGCTGTTCGATAAGTGTGTTTCGTTGTTGAGATTTGCCCCGCTTCTCACCCAGAGAGGTGCCTGCACACACCTCGCAGCCGTTCGCACCCACACGCGTGCCTGGGGTTTGCACTGCTCTTCCGTCTCGGGGTTTTGCTAATCCAAAGCCAGGCCCTGAGCACAGTGCTCTGAGCTGGCCTTCCAGTTTCTTGGGACTTTTTCTTTTCTAATGCTATTTCTTGATTTCTTTTCATTCATGTTCGCCATCTTTAGGGGTAGGACAAAACCCAACCACAGCAACGTCCAGCTGTAACAAAGCACTCCCTAGCTGGCAAGAAATGAGTATCTAGAATAACTTTTTGATTGCAAAGACTGAATGACTTCTGTCCACTTTGAAAAGCTGGTTTAGGACCAGAGCTTGAAGAGATTTCAGATGGCGTCCTCCAGTGAATGTGGTGGAAGAGAGGGGATTTGGACACAAAATATGGAGGCAGCTGCGACCTCCTGCAGCAACCATGCAGCAAACGGAATTGGAGCCAGCTAGTGCTCAGCAAGCATAAAAATAAAAGTCTTTGTTTCTGTAAAGTAAGTACAAAAAGAGCGGCACACCTAGGCCAAAGGGCTTCCAAGCAAAAATGAAGTCAAGAAAACAGCTCATAAAATGAAGTCCAGGCTGCTCCACAAAGCATTGCATAGACACTGGGCACTCTCGAGCAGTTCCCACCTGGTCTCTTTGGAGGCAAATGAACCCAGTTTGGGAACAATTATTTTTATATCACTTTGTAGTGCCAGGAGCATGCAACCAAGATTACTGACTTTGCAGCTTCTGAGGTGCTACTGGAGTTTATTTCCCAAATTTGGCCTGTGGCCCACCTGCAAAGTCTCCGCTAGCCGAGCTGGCGCAGGAGGGGGAAAAGCAACCGAGATGAGCTGGCAGGTAAAGAAAAGCTCACCTCTAGCCGTGCCGGCCAGCCCTGGCTCAGAATTTAAGCTTACGTGTGTTACAGACCACAGAATAATTTTCCTAAATACAATTTTGTCTCCTAAACAGTTATATATGTAGTAATAAATGAGTAATAGTTGAGATTCTGCCTATCTCTTGCAGAGCAGTGTGAATAAACACATGTTATATTTGGCACTCGGTACTACTTACTGGTTTGCCATCCAAACCAAGAGGCCCCTGCAAAGGGAAGGAAAAGGCAGTATTATTAGAAAAATAAATAGTAATAAAAAAATCATAGCAATATCAGTCATGCTCTGAAGGAGGCTTTACTTAGACATAGTACAATCTTAACTGTGTTACTTTATATATATACATACATACACCTAATCCTTCATCCATGCAATCCAGCAGGAAGGTTTCACAGAAGTATAGGAAGAGGCGTCAAATAATTCGCAGAGTACAAAGGAGCGTGAGAGGAAGCGACAGGATTAGTGACAGGGACAGGGTGACACCGCTCTGGCACAGCGCTCAGACTCCCTGAGGTTTTTAAAGGCTCCAGAAGAGCAGCAGTAAAACATTCCCGATTTGGTTAAATTGAGCAGGTCCCAGGAGCGATTCGCATTGACCTCAGATCTGAAGCATTTGTTGTAGGAAAAGGGCTTGCTGAAACGTCACCGTGTTACACAAGATGTGGGGATCAGCCACCGCCCTCAGCCCATAACGGTAAATCTCACTGATGGGAAGGGGTGCCTTGCTACGGAGGAAGGAAGGGGGCATCTGCCCTGTGGCACCCGCGTGCTTTGCTCCTCTGCAGCCGTCCAAAGCTGAAAGCACACTTGTACCTGCAGGACCAAGCACTTGGTTACCCCAGTTCTTCCCCGGGTCTCCCCTTTCTAAGGCTTGCTGCAGGAGGGCATGGTAAATCAACCTGATAAGTGGTTATTTCCCCATCCTTCCTAGTGTGCAGCCCTTAATTAACATGAAGCCACTGAACGTATTGGGCCATAGGAGATCTTGCTTTGGGGGAAGGAGAGAAGCAGCACAGACACTCTAAGGGCCACGGACAAAGCCAAAGCTGCCCCTGCTGTCAGCTGGAGCTGGCACACAGGCACCAGGGGAAAAAAAGCAACAGTTCAAAACCCAACAGTTTCAGTAAATCCCAAAACAGTATTTCCACTGATCCACGACCTGCCACCCAAAAACCTAAACCCTTCTCTCACATAAACCCAGAGGCGGCGCAGCCCAACAAACCTCTCCTGAAGAGACACAGCACAATGGTTACAAGTCAGCTAAGCCCTCGGACACCCGATTCATCCCCAGATTTCCAACACGCACTCATGTGCTTCCCAGGGCAAGGATGGGCTCCGGAGGGAGCAGCGGGCTGTGCCGAACAGCAGGCACTGCCCTGCGAGCCAGTGCTGCAGCACGGCTGGCTGCTCCCGTGCTCTCAAACCCAACCCGGCCTCGCTCGCGTCGCTACCTACCGCAAATTCAAGGGCTGCGCTTGCAACAACAGCACCTTGGGATCAGCACCCGCTCCCTCCTATGTCTGCCCAGCATGGCCACGCACGTATCCTCCCAGTTCCTTCTGCAGACGTGCTGGGCTGAAGCACTTTCCCACGCTACAGCCCTGTAAACCTGGAGGGCCTACTGAAGTAAACGCAGTTGGGACTATTGTATAACACAACGATAAAGCATTAAGGTTTTCTGTCTATCTTGGGGAACCGATTAGGATGAACGTTTTTTAGTTCAGCTTAAATGGGTGATGGTGAAATCAAGCAAAAGAGAAAAAGACGTGTAAGAGAAGCCCAAGGGCTGCACTAAAACCATCATCCTTCCAGCTCACAGCTCCGGTCATCAATAAGGAATAAATCAGTCTGCAGTGGCAACTGGGCTTGGAATATGAAACCATGGGAACATGTCAGGAAAAAGGCAAATCCAGGTGGCTGAATCCTGGGCAGGGCATCGGCACCTGCGTTATAAAGACTAGGAGACCTGCACAAGAGATCGTCACCTGAAAATAAATGTGGATTTCTTTACACATGAGATTTCTGAAGTGACCCAATATAGGTTTATACTGTTCACACAATGTGTGTTGTTTCTCATAAGGAACTACCAGTACACAGCTGGTATGCAGTAGTAATGAAAAATATAAACAAATGCAGTTGTGTCCATTAATGCAAAGGCTTACAGGTCATAACCAAACTACGGCTTCTTCCCCTAACACCCCTTCCATTCTTTATCTCACCCCGATTCCTTACATTATAACACCTGGGAAAGGTGTCAGGTCCACGGAGTTTCTTTCCTGAAATTATGGTGGTTTGAGATGGTTCACCTGAAGCTCCCAATGCAGCTCTCGGACCTCCAGAGGACAAGATGGGGGACCCGAGCAGAGAACTTGCAGCATATTCAACCCCAGAGATTTTTTTTTTTTTAATTTTTTATTTACAATACCAATTCATCAGCCTTTAGCTATTCTTGTATCAGTCCACAAAGGGACATCCAGAAGGAAACACAATAGCCTATTCAATGGATGTTTGTGTGAGGGAAAGTATTTAATGCTTGAGAGAAACAATATCCAAAAGGCTTTCAAAGGGGCTGTCGGCCAGCCGTGCCGCTGAATGGACAAGACTCACTCAGACTTTTAAATGTTTTGTTAGTCTGGGCTGGAGATTTAATTGACTCTGCTCTACCTGCCCAGCCAAACGCCTGCGCGAGCCAAGGCAGGGTTTCCCAGAGCAGCCAGAGGATCGCATGTGTAAAGTAGGAGAGAGCATCTGCAATCCGGGCTTGCTTACTCGATTGCCTGCAACTTTCAGGAGCAGCCATGTGTTGAGATCCTTATTGTCTTTTATTTGAATTCTGCTCCATGTCATTTTAATTAAAGATGAAGGACTCTAGTTTATTTGATAGCTAAGGAACAGGAAAACAACAAGTAAGCCCCTATTCTCCCAGCCAAAAAACAACCTCTATAGAAGTTTTCCTTTTGGGGGGACAAAAATCACTTCCACTTAAATGACCAGCACAACGCACAAGAAAAAGGTGAGTTTTCTGGACACCCATTACAGGTCCCAAGAAAGAGAAAGCACCGCAGCGGCTTCACACTCTGCTCTTTGCCCAGGGATAAATTTCACTCACGCCTTTGCCTACTCTCCCTTATAAGCCTTTCACTCCAAATCACAGTGATCACACTTCACATAATTAAATGTTCACTATATCGAGAGGGGAGGAACTTTCTGCCTGGGACAAACCTGATGCTTTAAGACAAGGTAGAGAGAAAATTCAAGCAGCTTCCCCTGAAATCTGGTTCTGACCGAAACCATTGCTGCACCGGCCAAGCAGGACAAAACCCATTGATCCTGGGCGCTTTGGGGAAGACTACGCTGATGTGGTCCCAGCTGACATCCTTTGGTGGATGTCAGAGCCCACTCCTTGCTGCAATCAACTCAGATCTCATTTTCTGACCACGCACCAGTAAGGACCACCCGTGTGTGGTGCTGGACCACAGGGAGCAGGGGAGAGCAGTAATTGCAATGAATCACCTTGGGTTTACCCCTCACAAACAGTAATGTAAGCACATAGTATTCCTGTGGGTGTAATGACCCAAACCATGGTGCATCCTCACTGCCATCGCCTGAGTGAGGAAGTTACTCATACAGTGATATATATTTTATGGTATACATGAACGATATAGTATTTAGTGATATAATATTTATACAATGATGCCGAGAATGCAGACACCCGTCAGATAACTGACGTTGGGGCCTGAGCAGAGCTTGTTACTACGTCATGTGCTCTTGCTGCCTGCCTTGGTTTGGCCATGCAACATTTCAACTTCAGAGGAAGGGGCTACATTCAGACACATTTCAAAAGAAATTCTGGTATTTTTTTGCTTTGTTTTGTTTCACAGTAGAAGCTCAGAAGTCTTGAGGCGTAGCACCAAAATGTCAGCTCTCATTGTAAAAGTGAGATTCACCCAATGCTGAGAGCAGCTGAAAGCTTGGGAACAGTTTTAGGTTCACCAAAGTGGGAAGCCGCGGAGCTTGCGAGCTCTCATTCACATGCCAAAGCTCTTCCCATAAATAATTTCCCCCGTACACCCCTTACCCCTGCTCAGAGCAAGCCTAGGTGCCAGCCTGGCTACCTGGCTCTCTGCCTTCCTCCTCTGGTGCCATTACTGCTGCTGGCAGGGAGGTACTTGCTCTAGCAGCGTTACAGGAGTTTTAAGGGGGCAAAATATCTAGTGAAAACAAAGCCAGAGATTATTAAGAGGACAATCCTTCTGAGTTGAGAAATCTTCTCTCATGGTTATTTTTAATGTTTCCTGATCTGCTAAAAATTAGCACAGGGGTCGGAAGGAACCCTGCAGTCAAATTTTAACAGATTCAAAGGGCTGCCTTCAATCTCTGTCGCAGTGGTTTCGAAAAATGGTCAAATCTTACATTTGAAAAGGAGGAATGTGTCAGAACAAAAGAGCACGACAATATTTTAGTACCCCTGCGAAGGGCCCTGGGTCATTCGGCAGCGTGGTTTGCAGCGCAGCCAGGGAGCAGGGACCATCCTTTCCTATAGGCTACGCTGTAAATCTTTGCAAGCGGAACAGTGTCTGCTGGCGATGCGGTTCCTTGGCACATTTTTGTATGAGAAGAAAGCTCTGGCAAAACCGTGGCCAAGCACGCCCCACCAGACCCGTCACAAGGAAAGCGGAGCAAGGCAGCCAGGTTGCTGCGGCTCCTCTGAGCTTCCCAGCTGAAGGGAAAGTGGAGAAGAAGGACTGAAATACGAAATGCGAGTCCTCTAAATAGCAGCTGAGAGCCACTGGTGCTAACTGCGAATGAACTGAGTACGAGAAGTGCTCTGGGATGTCACCTCATCCTTGTCCCCAGTTACTGCTGCCCCTTAACCCCAGCTGGTAACCAAATACCAGCAGCCGCTCGCTCACACGCCCCCTCCCCGGTGGAGTGGGGAGGAAATCTGAAAGAAAGGAAAACTTGCAGGTTGAGATAAGAACAGTTCACTGGAACAGCGAAGAAAAAGCTAAAGCTATGTTAATAGTAATTAAAAGATAGGATAATAAAAAGGATAATAGAATGTATAAAACGAACGATGCACAATTTCTCACCACCCAGCGACTGACACAGCCCGTCCCCAGCAGCAGCCAGGAGCAGGGATATTCCCTGCAGCCATCCCAGAACAGCCAGTGCCAGAGAGAGTGAGCCAAGGAACACACAGCCAAATGAGCGATCAAAAAGGCCCGAGTCAATGAAAAAGGGAAAATTCAGGAAACAAAAAGGGAACATGAAGGGGCCCACTGACCAACCCCCACTCACCCCGGCCATGCCGTCTCTGGCACGGAACACTCTCTTTGGCCAGTTTGGATCAACTATTCTGGCCGTGCCCCTCCCAGGTTTCTGCACCTGCACATCAGCAAAACCTGGGAAACTGCAAAACGTCCTTGATCATTCAGCAGCACCAACCCCAGCCGCGTGCTGGCACCGTGCTTCACAGACTGAATCCAAAACACGGGAGCTGCTGGAGACACAACCAGCTCCGTCCTGGCTGAAACCAGGACACCCTTCCATCTCTCTAAAGTCCTCACTGCAGAAGGACCACAAGCCCTTATGAAAAAACAAGTTCCTACTCCATGCAATACCACCTCTGCTACAGTAATCATTTCCCCTTCCAAATAACAGCATTTAAATATCTGGGAAGAGAGACACTCTACCTATGAAATCAGCCATGTGAGGAATTACCCTGCGCACACACCGGCTGCTGTGAGCCCGGACAGGTCCTTGGTGCGAGGTTCCTCCTGCAGCTGCCCCGATCTCTGGGGTCCCCCGTGTGAGACCTCAAAATCGTGTCAGCCTGCGGCACCACACAGCATTGGAAATGTTCCTACCAGGAACTGTTGTACTTGAGCATTAAGATCATTATAATCATAATAGGTTCATGTTTAACTATATAGGATGGCCTCACTGGAATGGGATGGCATTGCTGCACAGTGGAACAGCCCTGCACTTAAATAAACAAAAATTTTTCAGTATGAACATGTTTATTAACAATCCTTTGCTAATGATTTTCTCTGTTTCTTTGTTTGAAAAAAGCTACTTCAGTATTGTCCAACCCAAACTCCACTTTGGTCCATGACTGCATGCAAACCCAAGAACTACTTTTTCATTACTAGGTGATAGGGGTTTTTTTCTTCATTTCTCAAAACACAAATAGCTTTCACAGTTCTCTTATAAGCACAAAACAGCGATGTTGAGGAGGCGTGACTTTTTTAATGTCGTAAGACTAATTTTGGAAAATAATTTTCACTTCTTATGCCACACATCAGGATATTTGTTTAAAAAATGGAAGCAAAGATTCTTAAAAATGAGGGAAGCTTAACTAGCTTGGCTGTCCCACAAGGGATACAGGTCTTTTAGATGTATTTTCTGGGTAAATCAATAAAATGCCTTTTCTTTTTTTGGTTTGGTTTTGTTTTGGTTTGTTATTTTCAAAACCATTAAAACGTGCAGAGCTCCAAAGCAAGTCCTGATAAATACTCTGTCGCCAGGTTTAACAAGGAAACCATTACACACATTCACGGAGGTCCCAGTTTTGCATGAGTTAAGCCTTAAGTACATCCAACCCTTGCGATTTAGCTAATACCTTTTTGCAAACAAGCAGCTGGGGCAGGGCAGGTCCCCCCAGGCCTTGCTGGAAGGAACCCCAGGGGCTGCTCTATCCTCCCCAGGGCTACTGCCACCCCCCAAATCAGCCTCGAAGGCAGCTGCATCCTAACCGAGCTGCCAGCCAGGCACTGAGACCACGGCTTTTCGCACACAAGTACCGGCTGATCTATAGTTTTCTCCAAGAAAGCGGCAAGATGTCATAGAAGGAAAAGATAAGCCAGACACGGGTATTCATTTAGCCATTAAGTTGTATTCCTGGATCAAAAACTACTTTAAAGGTCAGGCTTCACTAGCACGTTTCTCGTGAGAGCAGTGGGTTAGAGAAACGACTACTACCCATGGCAGCTCCCGTTTGGGACAGCTCTGGATTTAAAGCACAGCAGGAGGCACCGTGCAACAAAGATGTCGCACAGGATTTTCATTCCGCTTCCCTCAACAGACCAAACCCTACACGTGGTATAGCGCAAGATACAAGAGGACTCTCAAACCCAGGCACTTCTGCCTAAACATGTGTTTTACCCCACACCTGGAGACGGATGGGTGTATAAAATCTTAGGGGATGATTGACTGTCACTGAGTTTTTGAGAGTTTAATGGGAAACCATCTTCTGCTTTGGTTCTCTCCCTCCTCTCTTGCATTTGCTGCCGCCATCCTGCACGGCTTCAGAGCCAGGATCTCCTTGTTCGGCCAGAAAACCCTGCCTCATTTTACAGGGGAGGGCAGTTAGGGGTTCCCCAAAATCCATCTCCCTGCAAACCACAGCCCTGCATGTAACATCTGACTCCAGTCTTGGGGGATCCCAATGGGGTGGCTCCGGGCAGTGGTGCCAGTTGATCCCTCCTTGCCCGCCGAGCCTCCCAACTGTGGCAGCTCTCACCCCTCTCCCACATTTCATTCCAAAAAGGCCACCTGAGCACACCCCAGGCACTGCCCATAGCATCTGCTGGGACTCAGCATCACCAGACCCCCAAAAGCTCCTCTAAAACCTTTCTTGGGGTGGAACTGCATCCCACAGCCCGAGCTGACAGCAATAAAACCCCCAACAGAGGTGTCAGGCAATCGATGCAGTGCAGCAGCCTGATAAGGGCCAAGCGCGTGTTAACAAACCAACCAAAAAACCACAAATCTGTGGAAAAAAAAAAAAAAAAAAAAAAAGATTGTCCTTAGACTGCTGGGCGGCCTCTGCCCATTTTTTGATGGAAACAGAGCAGAAAGGAGCAGTAATTTGCTAAAAACTTCACCCACAATGCAAACCAGATTGCGGGCTCTGCAAGGGAGCAGCCACCTCAGAGGCGGGGCTGGTCCACGCAGGGCATCTGGTGGCCCTGCACAGCCAGCCTCTGCAACAAGAGCCCAGCACAGGGCACGAATCATTGCAAGGGTTTCTAAAACCCTTGAGAAAGAAAAATAAAACAAACAAACCTAGAAAAAAACAAAACAAAACAAAATTTATCCCCTCCTTTGCATCGCCAGCGTGGGCTCACCAGAGCGCTTCAGTTCCCAGCTCTCCTCCCAGACACGCCAACCATATTCATTAGGGCTTCATTGTGGAGATAAGGCACCTTTTCTCCTTTTCCTTAAACAGATGATGTGCCTCCTTCCATCTGGCTGCAGAGCTCCCTCCTTGTTTTACTGGATGACTTCTCAAAGATGCTCAAGAAAAACGCCTGGAAGCAAATCTAACACTGACTGGTCCACAGGGGTGGAAAGCAAACGCTGGGCTGAAGCTGCACGGGACACCACGTAGGTTTGCGAGCAAGGTGACTGGGATGAAACACAAAGAAATGCCACAACAGAGCCAGTTTCGTTTGCTCCTCTCGATGCAAAGGAAGGGAAGGAGTCACCGCAGCCAACTGCCTCGATTCCCAGGCCAGCAGTGCTCTGCAAGGAGCACCCCAGCATATCAGATCAGCTTATCTGCTGCTCAGCACCATTTCAGAAGCAAAAGCTCACTCATCTGTGCATCACATTGCACCAGTTTTCTTCCAAAACAACAAAGTGCTTTTATGGAAGAAAGAATCCCCCGACTTCCCCCAAATTTCTGAGGCTTAAATGAGTTCCATGTGTTCTGTGCAACTGCTTGTTTCAAGCATTTGGTACTCAATTGGGTTTTGGATATTTTTTGTTTAATGTCCAACTATGAGAGAGAAGACAGCCTCTGTGGTGGGGATGCAGTTTTGAAGTTGGCAAGCAATTGTTTTGGAGGAATATCAACATTTCAAGCGAGCACTTCAGCCTCTTACTGCCTTTATATTCTTCCCCCACCAGCGCCATCCCTGGTTGACAGCTGCTGTTTGGATTACCTCTCTTTTGTGGTTAATGAGCAAACTTCTTGGGTTTTCTCAGTTTTCCTCTGCCTACAAGCCAAGCCTCGGTACCATGCAGCTGTGCCCAAACGCAGTGGAAACCAAGATGCAGATGCACCATCTGCACTCGCACCCGAACCGGGGAACCAGAGGAAAAGCAGCATGAGAAGCCAGAAACCAAAGCCCCGCTTCAACCAGACATTGGGTGGTGAAGGACATTTTCCACCATCCATCCTCATCACCAAGACTCCCCCTGTGTAAGCCAGCTTGGGATAAGGTGGCCTAGCTGGGTCCAAGTCATCACCCGAAAAGCCGTGCATGTCCCGTATCAGAAATCTGCCCGTGCAGAAAAGTTCTCCTTGCCATTTTCATCAGCACCGTCACCAGGCCCTCTCCTCTCCCTGGTCAGAAACACTGGAAACGCAGAAGATAAAGAAATGCATCTGCAATTCCTCTGCTGGGTGGGATATAAGACAATGTTTTATTTTCCCTGTGGAAGAATTACCTCTAAATCAAAAGAAAAATAAACTGCTGCCACGAAGAGCTGGTCTTTACAAAACCATTGTTGCTCCACATCAGAGAGACAGTAAACGGACGCAGGAGGAAAGTACGCTGTGTCTGCTTTCCCTGCTTAAAGAGATTTTCCCCCTTAGGCAAATAATTACATGAATTTACCACAAAATTGATATTAAAATAAAATGAAAAAGACTAGAACTACAAAGTTTGCCTTGTAAAATGAATATTTGTTACTTCTGTCTTTTGGGCTCTTACTGGGAGAAGTGTGTAAATGACTTCATTCACAGGAGACTCTCCTTGAGGTCTGAATATTTACGAGTAAAGATACTCAAGAGAACAAACACAGGACCAAACCCTAAATTCGTTATGACCTTGATGAATCTAGCTAAGAAAACTAAACAGCCAGCTTACCAACATAAGTCTTCATTTTGGGGATGAACACCGATCATGACACAGTATTTGAAAACATCTAAGTCTAGCGATGCCAGATGTTAAGTATGAAATTTTTAATTTCTGTGCATGCACAACCAACCAAAACATCCATGCAATGTACAGGCACTCCGTGCCTGTGCATGAGCTACCACCCAGGGTCTGGAAATCATCTGCCTACTGCTAAAAAACAGTAAAAGTCTGAGATGCACACGCTCTTGCCTACAGCCCATGAGATCTGACCACATAGTGCGGTCTCCCATATATCTCACGTGGAGTTTCTGGCAGCCCTCCTGAAGAGTTAAACCACTGCCTGTTGCTCCGGTTTGGGCACGGAGCAATCTCAAGCTACGCACGGCTCCTTCAGTGACTCTCCCAGGCTGCACTCTGAGCGTGCCCAAGCAGGACTTGGAGATAATTGCATAGATGGAGGCAACTCATCAAGTCACGAGGCAGTCCAATTCCAAGTTACTCCTACAGTTCTCCTGCAAAAGTAGTTTATTATTAATGTCGCATCTGGTTTTCTGGTGTAGCCAGGTGTTTTGGAAATGGCTTGGAGCTTTCTGGTAAACCCTGAGGGACCACAATGGGACAGAGGAACTGCCAGAAGGAGCAGCCTTGGGCACGTGGTTCTCATTTCTCACACATCAGCCTGTCTGCATTCATAATACATTTATGGGTCGCACACAAACATCTTGCATAGGCTTTCCCTTGTTAAGTTATCTACACTAATTGAAATTCTTAATTGCTGAGGGAAGAAAACTCCAGATTCTGTTGCTTATAGCCAAGGTCTAGAGCTGCCACCAAGCCCCTGTCATGCTGCTCCACTGAACTGGGGTCGTGTAAGTCAAGGAACCAACTTCCCTTCTGCATGTGCTCCTCCAACCCCTCTCCCAGACATCAGCTCAGAAAAAACATTTGGCTTCACTTTATGTCTTGAAAATTAATTAAAACCAGAGTTTATCATCCTTACAAGTTGATTTCTGGCTACAGGCATCACAGCTGACTTCAGTGGATAACTCTGGATTTAAAACACTGTAGCCAAAGGAAGATATTAGCTCACCGTGCAGGGCTCCCAAAATAAAGTTTCTGAAGAGGCTGAGCTGCTTAGCTCCAACAGCTCCTTAGGGTGAGGTGGACTTTAAATACATGAGAATGGCCTGTACAAACGTATTTCAATTTAGACTGAGCAATTATTCCCTGAAAGGTGCGGCAGTGTTGAGCTACACCTGTCATGTCTAGCCTTTACCATAAGTCCATTAATTGATTATATTGGTGTAGTCACCTGCCATTGGAAAAAGATGCTGCTACTTGATATTGAATCATTTTGAGTAACAAGCTGCATTACTTCTAAGCAGGCAGAACTTGAAGCCCTTTTCTCCCTGCCTTCTCAAAGAGTTCCCACCAGTAAGAGACACGGGCAGGACGGTGCCTGGGCTCTTTCAGGAAACACATATGTGATTTACAAAATTCAGAAGGCAAACATTATACGCCAGAGGAATGAAATGAATAACACTCTGCTCAACTAAAAATAGATGCTAATATTCTAAGGAAAATGGATAAAATAGGAGACAACTCTGTTTCATATCATACTTTTTCTGCAAAGCCTCTTCCCTGCTCTGCTTTTTATTAACGAAGACATGCGCATGAAGTAATTCCCCTCATTAATCAACTTCATTCTTTTGGTTTTTTCCCCACTTTAAGTGACAACCCTCCTTTCGGGACGTCACGTAGCAGCGTAGCAGAGACCGATTTCAGGGCAGCAGAGGCAGATGAAACTCTCAAGAAACAGAGACTTTGGCTTCAAAGGCCTCTCCAGTAGGTGGGAAGATGGAAGGGAATGGGTTCTGGTGAACCACAAATGCAGCATTTCATTGGAAAAAAGAAGAGATACCATGTAGGAGGACAGCCGAGTAGTTTGAAGGCAAGTATAGACCCATCCCTGCGTAGGGCAGGGAAAAGGACGGGGGCAAGGCTACTAGAAGCATCACCCAACTATTGCTTCTCCCCTCCATACATTATTTGACTCCATTAAACAGCTACTTAATGGCAAGATTTGCCCGCACTGAAAGGTCAGCTGCAAAGCCTGCTCTCAGTTCAGCTCTTCCATCTGCTCTTCATTTTCTCTTTTTCCCTCCTGCCCAGACGCAGCTGCCCGCCCTGCTAACGTAAGCAGCCGAAAGCCCCGCTGCATCAGCCAGCCCCTCTGCTCCCCTCCCAGCTTTACGAGGGCAAGTGCCCCCCGACACGCTGACGCACTGACCGCACATCAAGTCGAGGGGAAGCACTCCGCAGCGCGGATGCTCCTCGCTGCAGAGAGCGCGGCTCGGGATGAGTCCCGAGGGATCCCAGTCCCAGCGCCTGGTTCTGCCCAACGAGAAACACATTTCCATCATTGCGGCGGCCGCACATCTGCTTTTCCTCTGCTCCAGCGTGCCCTCGTGCAAACCCGAGCTCAAACTTCGGTGCTTCGGTTTGGGGATGGGCCAGGTGGTCTTTTAGCAAAGGCTAAAGGTGTCATCCAGATTTTCCTCGTCAATCTGATCTAAAGGCTGCTGTCATCTCTTCGGAAAAACTGGCGATGGGAAGCACTGGAGAGAAACAACGCAGTTAAACCAGCAGCGGCTGGTGGCCGTCCCGCAGCAGCACCCTCCACGGCAGCAGCGAGACCTCTGCTCGCATTCGGACCTGTGCAAAGCCCAGGGCGAGGACACGAGGGCTCTGCGAGGGCCACGGGGCAGGTCCCCGAGCAGCGGGCTGCCGACGCAGTGACACTGCCAGGCAGAGCTGACCAAAAGCAGATCAGGTTGCTCAGGACTAGAAAACTGTCATTTCCTCTCCTGAACTACCCATTTTGCAGCATTTTTATCACACTTTTTTTTTTCCTTAGAGATCACTGCATCTCTAATGAATCAATAGAGCTCTGTAGTCAATCTGTAACTACCAATTATTCTGTGATTTCTGTATAAAGGAATAATTTATCCTGTAGTTTTCAGTCACCACCGCTGCCGGTTCACCCCAGGACACCATCCTCTACGCACCCTCGTGTTACTCCAGCCCACCACCACCAGCACAAAGAGCCAGAGGAACATCGTGGTGTCCTGCACAAAGGACCACACAGATGTCAGGTGGGAAAAGCAAACCGCCAGTTCTCCTCCACCTTTGGCGTAACACGCTCCGCTTCCCCCCTAGAAGCTGTTTTAGGTAGTTTTCTCTAAAAAGGACTTCCAAAATTAGTGTTTTGGCAACACTAATAAATCCTCCCATAAAAAGGGAGGGGATAAAAGCCTCCCAGCTCCCTGGTGCCTTCATTGATGTCCTTGCACGCTCAGGAGGTGGAAGGCAGGCTCTCAGACTAAGCAGATTTGCTCCCCAAAACGCAGGAGCTTATGACGATCGCTGCCACCGTTACTATGCGCAAATTACAGAGCCAAGATGAGGGGGAAAAAAAAAAAAAAAAAAAAAAAATTGCAGGGATTTTGGACACTAAATAAGTCATCTGCCTTTCTCTGCCCTCAGCTCTCCAGGGAGCGCACACACACACAACTCACATTCAACTCCCCCCGCAGAACTCAAATGATATTCAATATAACGGCTCTTAAATTGGCTCCGAGAGACACTTTTGCCCCCCAAGAGCTGGTTCTCTCAGCAGCTAAAGCAAGAAGCACAGTGAGTCATGGGCTTCTGCTTCGTTCACCAGTCACCAGGGTCTGGGCGAGCCCACGGGAGCCGCCTCTGCCCGACCCGGACTGAATGCAATTTCCGCTGTGTGTAACTGAATTACCCGCAGAGGAGAGTTTTTATGTCGCAATTTTGTTATTTGTTAAATGCGGTTGCAAATCTGGCAGCGCCAGTTTCACCCTTCCAACATCGGGTTTCCTCACCTGTTAGAAAAACCTCCAAAATGGATTAGATTATTGGCCTGGGGGTCAAAAAATGTATTAAAAGCCTCCCCAGCACTGCAATTAAAAAAGAAACAGAAAAATCTCAGGAAAGACAACCTTCAGGCAACCTCTCAAGCAGCTGATATGGCAAAGGCGTGTGTACAGCAATGTGAGTTCGTGCCTCATCATGAATATCAAAAAGGCTCTTTTTCCCTTAACCTACCCCCGATATCAAAAGTTCACATTAAACTAATTATCCACACAGTCTTTGTCCTTCTGTCAAATTTGGCTGAAATGGGCCAAGTTCAAAAGTGACTGGGGAAAGAGAAGATGGACCCACACAGCCCTTAGCCCACAGGGACCTACACTGAAATTCAGGCTGAGGTATATGCTGTGACTCTCGTTCAATGGGATGTCAAAACCAAGTCAAACAAGACTGGAAAAGCAACAAAACCCAACGTTCTTCATAGCTGTTACGGTAATGTTAGCAGGATATGCCATAGTCCTAAAAATAGAAACTAAATCCCCTCTAGAGTTTAAAAAATAATAATGAACCTATAGAACTTCATAAAGAAGAAATTGTTTTCTGCTGTAAAGTTTTATTGCAGGGCACAAACCCCTCTCCTTAAGATGTTAACTATCAAAATATTGAAAGCATCTTATAAAAGCTGTTTTCTCTTTGGGCCTCGTCTCCAGAGCTCTGGTTCACTTCATCCCTTTAAAGCTTCCATTGCTTGCAACTCGGTTAGACACCAGCAGCTCACAAATAAACTCAAAGCACTGCTAGCCAAAAGATGCATGTGTTGTCACACCTATCACTATTAAACGCCGGTTAACGTCAACTTGCTACTTCTGCATTTGTAGCAAATCTACCTCCTGAAACAGCTCAGAGTTTATTTGATCACCCCAAAGGGAACTAAATAATTAAATTGATTTGACTACACAACTGGATGTAATAAAGCCTGCCCATATGCTTCTGCTGAATAAGACACTCAGGTGGGCTTTATCTTTAGCTTCCTCCTCCTTCAGATATACGTACTGCTTTGGAAATACAATTATCATCACCTCGTTATTAGATAAAGCTAATTAACACAGCCGCATGGATGCAGTAATTCCGTGTTTGCAGGGTTTGAGTCACGCAATTTTGCCAAGTCAGGAATAAGACCAGCAGCACAACTTGCCGGGACTGCAGGTCCCAGGGGAGAAGAAGAGAGGAGGAAAATCCTTTCAGGTACATTAATGCCATTTTCCCGGTGCAGATGGGGCGGCAGAGCTGGAGGTCAGTGCCAGTGACGCCATCCAGGAGAGCCAGAGCAGCGCCAGGAGCTGGGATGGGCCCGGTGCTGCTCACTGGGACAGGCTGGGGGGGATGGTCCATCCAAAGGAAAAATCAGTTTCCTCCCAGTGCTTCTGGTGTTCAGAGCTCTGCAACTAAACCACACGCACAAGCTTTGCCAGAATACGACCGACGCAGAGAAGCGAACAAGCCAGCC
>KL289921.1:0-24472 GCA_000699545.1 Podiceps cristatus | reverse complement strand
GCGTAAAGGGCCGGCTTCCCCGCCTTGCCCCGCAGCGCAAGCTGGCCGAGCACGGTTGCTCTGGAAGGACTGAAGAGCAGCCAGCACGGGGCTTCAAGGCCGGCCCCGGGCGGCACACAGGACACAGAGAGCATGCAGCATGTTTACACAGAGTCAGCTTCCCCCCCACCCCCCCCCCCCAATTCAACACACACAAAACCCGTCCACCAAGGAGAATATTGTGACGAGGCACTTGAACGATAACTGGAGAGTCCCTGCGGAAAGGCCTTCCCCTCACAGTGAAGTGGGACAAACAGAAGAGAGCAGTTTCTCAGGACTCCATCTCCTCTTGGTCAAGCGGGGGTGGCACGAAGCTGATTACTTCGTCGTAAGTCAGGCCTGGTGGGAAAAGCGTGACAGAAACTTAACAGGCAGTACTGACAACATCCCTCGTGGACGAGAACCCGCCACAGTCTTGGAGGTTCTACGCTATTTTAAATGAAAACCATGGTTTAATTAAGAAAAAAAAGAAAAGAATGGTTACACCATTCTCAGAGACTAACATACACAATAAAAGCTACTTCCAGAGCTTTGAGGAGATGCGAGTAAGTTTGAAAACAAAGACACGAGCAACTATGTCGCCTACATGTTCGTGTGCTTGTCGTAGTAATTAGTTACCAGGGATTATGCTAATTACATGCACAGCACACGATAGATTCACTCAGCGTAAGGACCTCAGAAGGAACAGGACAGCCACATCTTTACCCGTTTCTTTTGTGCCTCTTAACTACCACAGTTTAGTCAAACTGCCGCTTACAGCGGGGAGCAGAAGGGAAGCAGGCTGGCTCTCTCCCATCCCCCAGACTCACTTTTCCATTCTTCGATCTCAAGTTCTCTACTTTCAAAAGACTGGTCATAGGGGTCTGCCACTGGTTCATCGTCCGGGTCGTGATACTGAGCAAAGTAGGCATGAGCCAAGGCTTCTGCCGCAGTAATTCGTTTGTCTGTATCCAGTACCAACATCTTCTCTAGCAAGTCCACAGCTGTAAAAGCACCGAAACGAAAGAAAGGATTTTACACAGTGAGCTGTGTAAAGCTGTAGTCTGAAACATAAACTCGCAAAAGCCCAGCGCGTATGACTAATCTGCAACTTCTCAGGACCAACCCACCCCTTCATCCACAATTCCTTCCTCTTGCACAGCCCACATACACTTTGGAAACTCTGAAAACGGCAGGTAGCTGTGTTCGGAACTGCTTCTGCAGCCAAAACAAAACTCTGGGAAGCCCTGGTGTCCCAGGACATCGTAGCTCAGCTTCAGGAAGAGCACAGCGTTTAAAAGCAAGCCTTACCTAGTGGGTTGGCACCAATAAACACATTTTCGAAGTTCATTTTCGGCATGTAAGACAAAGACTGAATGTAGTTTCTTGCCTGTGGAAATAAATGCTCTGTTGAATATAACACAGTCCAGCCACCAAGACAGAGTACATTTCAATCCTCCTGAAGCACCGGCTATTATGGCCTGTCTCCTCGCTTTGCCTTCTCTTTACTTATTCTGATACTTACTAAGCCCATCAGCATTATCCCTTCCCGACTAAAGGCCACTCAGACAGCAGAGGAAGAGCTGACACTGCTTGGGGTTCATGCAAGACTGAAAAGCAAAGAGGTGCCGCAAGAGCCGGCTGCCTCAGCGCGTCTGGACGGCCACATGCAGCGCGGTGCCTGTTGGCGAGCCGCGCAAGGCGACACACAACGCACAACCAACTCGCATCCAGGCTCTCCCGAGTCTCGGAAGCCTGCGGTTGAGTACGCACCATCCAAATCTCAAGTCTTCCTTTAGTACAAAAATCTTGCTGAAGAGCAGGTAGTTAATTGCCCACCCCATGCCACATGCGAGCACGTCGTTTATAGAAGCAGCAAACCCTGCAAGTGAGGACCTGCCCTGCAAACCCCCCTCATCTGCTCAGGTCTCACCTCGTGGCTGGGCATCCTGTTAATGAGATATGCGGGGGGTGTTCCCGTCAGACGCATGATCTGCTGAAGCTGGTTAATATCTTAAGTGCCTAGTCAAGGGCTTTGTTAAACACAGTGCAAAAACCATTTTAAACAGAAAACAGCTGCATACAAAGCATCTCTTCTGCAAACCACAAGGCAAAAGCCATTAAAGGCAGGGGCCACTAATTTTTTTCAAATGCTTGTGGAAAGTTTAGCAATTGCACTAGTGAACACTGAAAACAATGGAGAATTACTGATCGGCTGGTAACAGTGTCAGTACAGAAAGTATTTCTGTCTGCCATAAGTAGCATTACACTACAACACGGTTGCATTTACGTTTCCCAACAGTTTAAGTCACCAGAGTAGACATTTCCTTTGGCTGAAGCTACTCCTCAAAAATTTTCCCAGGCTGCTGCAGCTATGTGCAGCCTCAGGAAAATGAACAAAAATTAAAATACAAATAAAAACTGTATCCTCTGCACTGGTTAGCAGCCTTTTTTCCTTGCTGCATAGAAAGTACTTAAGTTCCTTGTGGTGCAAAGTGAAATTGGCTCACAACTGACACCTCCTTCTAAACAGCTTTGAATGCACTTTGATATGTGGGCGAGGTGACAGAAGGCAATAAACGCAAAATTAGCAAAACATTAGCATTGCATAAGACGAAGTTAGCTGATGTCAGTGAAGAGAGAGAGAAAGTAAGAGCAAGTAATGCAGCAGGAAAACAGAATTCGTTACAGTGACACACTAAAGGCCCTCCAGCACTTAATAGCTTTGCTATCTCCATACAATAGAAAACAAAAATGGTAGAAACACTTCACTGCCCTTTTATTTTATTTTATTTTTTTTTAACAGACTCTTGATTTGGACCTGGCTAAAAGCAATGATTCTTTTTATTGTGTAATGTGTTAAAAAAAAAGAGACTCACTTCAATCTTACATATGCAAACTAATCTTTTGCACCACCTCGTCAACCTTTAAGCTTCTCTCTCTCTCCCTAATCCCCCTACACTTCAAATACCAGCCCACCCTTCCTCGGGTCCCAGAAGGTCAGTTCCCAGGGCACCCAAAGCAACCGGCGCTGCTCAGTTCTGCCTGGCCAAGGGCAGAACATCCCATTCAATTCCTGCGATATTCAGCAAGTTGACCAACTGATGCCAATTTGACGCCTCCCTCCATCAAATGTCATTCAAGGCTGACCTCACATTTCGCATTTACCATTACGTGGAAAAGAACTGAAGCTGCGGTACAAAGTCATCATCATTCTCCATCACGTATCAGAAACAGCAGTGACTCGGTAAAGTACGCTGCGAGTTACCTCTACGCAAGTTTGTTGCTCACTACGCATTAACTCGTTAATCTGTGTTCTTAGGGCATCTCTTACTACAACTTCTATGCACTTCACCTTCAGAAAGAAGTAAAATGAAATGCCATTTAATACTGTTTTCGCAGAAGTTCACAACTGAAATAACAGTATGGCTGAAAATAGAGGTCACCCTTCAAAAAGGAGGCTGCAGAAAGCTTTTTGTGATTACCTTGATAAAAGGGTCAGACCCTTTAAATACCTGGCACAATTCGGTATATTCTCAGCAGACTATATACCGTGTGCCCTGGAAACAGCTGCCACATCAAAGCACCTAAAAGGCATTTTGTTTTTTAGGCTACAAAAGCAAAGATGGTGGCAGCAGTGTTTCAGAAGTTAATCACACTACAGAAGGGGCTGTGTGTGTTTAGAGGATAACACACTTGCTCCTGTTAGGAAAGATCTAGGGTAGGCAATCTGGAGAAATAATAATTGAGATGAGCCTCAAGCTCGCAGCTGTGAAAAAATGCTTCCCCAGCAGCATCTGATCGTACAATGTATCACGAAGTAGAAACCCACCAACTGAAAGAAAAGTCACGAAGCAGTAAAATGGGAATATAGAAGGAAGAAATCATACCAGAAGCAGAGGTAAGAGGAATAAAGATCAGATACACACAGCAAGAACTCAAAGCCATCTGAGAGCGAAGAGTGACAAAGAAAAATAACAGAAAATAAATCCCAACACATACTACAGTTAGACTACAGGAGGGCAACACACAGACTTGGGACTTCCAAAAGGGCAGATATTACAATCAAAGTGTAAACTCACAGACTCTGAGGAGATTTTCTTCAAAAGCTCAGGCCCTGGGGTTCCAACGAGTCTCAAAATGAGCTTCAACTGATCAATATCTAATGATGGACCATAAAGGAAAATGCTGGGACAAATCAAAATGAAAAGTGCAACATATCAACCTATTAATGGTGAAAGTCAATGCCTGCGCAGGCCTCGACTGAAAAGCTATTTTAAGCAAACTGTATTCGTTCCTCTTGTTTAAAACTGAATCCCCCTCGGAACACAGCTCTGCCTGCATCAGACATTGAGCAGCTTGTCTGCCAACACCCCGCATGCGCTGCATCGCTCGCTGCACCCTTAACTGCCGTGAAGCAGAAGTCAAAGCTTTTGCCCCACTGACAAAGGGTCAGTGTACGCGCTCGCTTCACCCTTTCAGGCCCCACGCCGAAGTAGATGCAGTTAGCAGGATTAGCTCGCGTTAGTGACAGACGAAGTGAAGCAGAAGGCTGAACAGTGTAGGCACTAATATTAAAAAACCATCTAATCTAGGCCTTTTGTGAACACCTTCCAAGGTGTTCAACACCTTCTAAAACTCAGAAATTAAGGCAACGACTGGACCCTGCTCACGACCTACAGCATCCCTCAACCTTCCTCGCCCCCGCCAGCTCCCCGGGCGGGCGGGCAGGAGGCCGGAGCACCCGGGTCTCCCTTCTGCCCCGCCGACCGCTGGAGCGGCGCAGAGCGACGCCATAGGGGCTCAGACTTAAAATCCCCACGCGGAAAGCTCTCGGGACATAACACTCCAGCTGCAATGATTGTTTTATCCAGATGACAGCTTCCACCAGGCTACGTACCATCTTGACCTGCCCTCTTTAACAAGGCACAAAAATTAAATATTTGGTGTAGGTGACACAATGTACACTCGAAGGAAAAAAAATCCACTGAATACAGTCGTATGTCTAAAACTCAAGATAGTAAGGAGACACAAGGCATCTTTTTAAAACCATTAGAAGAATAAATCTCCTTTCTTCTCTGAATTATCCTCCATGCTGCCCTTCAAAACCTACCAGTGATTTCAGACTGTGTCTATAATGTTATATTTGCCCTTAAAATGATATCAAACTAGTTAACATTTCAGTAAGAGCCATCTACTTACTAGATAATTTTTTTTTTTTCTGGAATCAATGCCCTCTTGATGTTTTAAGGTATAGTTATAATTCCTTTTTAGAACATCTTTTAATTCAGATACTATAAGCACTTCAAATAGTCTTTTTTTTTTTTTTTTAAAAAAAAAAAAAAGCCTCAGAGTTGCTGTAATACTGGCAAGCTGTATATGAAGGAAATCACCAATACTTCGCTAAAACCTTTATCTTTTAATGTAAACTTTAGTCTAAAGCTTTACATATGAAATGAATTAAGAGCCCTGGAAATAGTGCGTTGTCAGAACAGCTGAACTAATTTTTCACTTCTCAAGTTGCTTGGCCAACTCCTACCTACTTAAACACTTGAAACCTCGGAGTAAATCCAATGTATCTCATTGGATTTAGCTTAGCTGCTGAATTGCCAACTCTTGTCAATGCTTCAAATGAAATCTGTGTATCTACTGGTGCAAGAGAATTAGCAGAGGGTGCTACACTAACCACAATCAGCTCATTTAAATTGGCTTTTCTTCAGTGCCATTTAAAGCAGCCCTTATACCTTTCACTCATTCTTGAACAAAAAAAAAAAAAAAAAAAAAAAAAAGCGGTGCAAAGTTTGGACTGCCAGCACGCCTCGGAAGTCCCATTCCACACCTCCGCTCAAATATTTAAATTCTTTTAAGGCATTTAAAATCCCATGCACCAGCAGTATTTCCCAGGGGACAGCGTGCTATGGGAAGATACTTGGGTAATATGCTTCAGCGTCTTCTCAGATAAACAAGAGGAAACACAGAACGCACAACTGGCACTGCCACGGGCACGCCAAAACCCAACTCCTGCTTCTAGTTTTGGGCCTGCCATCTACGACCTGCTGAATTAAGGCACTCGTTTAACTACAGGGCCTACCATGTCCCAGAGAAGTGAGCCATAAGCAAGTAAAGACAGAAAAAACACTTAGTAAATACAAAGCAAAAAAAAGCCAACCAAAACACCCCACGTGTGCACGGAGAAGGAAAGCGCAGCATGCAAACCCCAAGTGCCACCACCAAGGCAGCCCCAACGACTGACGAGTCGCAGCGATTCTAAAATTCAGAAAGCAACCTGCCGTCACCGTCAGCCGCAGGCATCGTGAGACTGTAGGAGCTCACCCAGGCAAAGCAAAGTTCAGAAGTTTTTAGCTGCCACCACAAGCAAGAATAAGATGTATCGGAAGAATATGCAATTTCAGACTGGTTAGTTATCATGGAAAAACCACACTACTGAATAAAAATAATACAAATACTCTTCAGTGTTTAAAGGGAATACAGTCAACTTAAAACATACAGAAAAAAATGGCTGAACTAGTACAAAACATTCAAGATATTCTTATTTGTACTTTATATCATTTTAATGCGAGATGAGTTGTCAAAGTCAACTTTCCTGCTTATTTGTATGAATCATTCATATTCCAAGAGCTGTAAAAAAGTTAGGAATATACATTTAACAGAAACTGATCTTGGCATAAGAGAGATATGATAATAACAAAAAGAAAGCCTCTAGCTATGCCTCAAATTAAAATCCCGAAGGACTCTGATTTTCGTTACCTCATTTTTTTTCTCTCTGACTAGTCTTTCCCACAATCTTGCTCCCCTTCTCCACCTCCTAGCAGAGATTTTACCAGTAGTAGAAACCCCCCTTTCACCCAGGTATTTCCACCCATAGATTACAATAGAAACAATTCAGTTAGCTCACATTCACATTTAAGTTAGAAATATTCATAGAAATTGTCATAGAAATATTCATAGAAATAGTCATAATCCTGCAGAACAAAGCCCATATAATCACAGGGGTTTTTTTCTAAGAGTATCTACAATTCTTACTTTAAGACAGTGACAGCCATGTTCAGAATCTCTATGGATCAGAACATAAAACTAAATTCAGCATTAGTTTATCAGTTTAGCAGTGGCATAATCATCAAGATCATCATCTCGGAATACAACTTTAATACTTACCAGATTAAGTTAACTGTACAGCTTGCCTGTACTGAAGCCCCTTACAAGTAATATATGCATCTCCAGGCCGTATAAAGAAATATCTGATGGACTGTAAATGACACCACACCATTTCGGCTAAATCCTTGGTGAAAGGGACCAGTATTTCCAACAAGAGAATCACCTGAACAGGAGGATGATCATCCTGAGCATACTGAAAAGGCATTATCTATTCTGACACTATTTCATTTTGGAAATATGAAGCTGTATGTAGTTGAGAAAAATCAACGTCTTGAGATGAAAAATCAAGAAAAATGTCAAATTTTTCAGTTGTCCAACAGGAGCAGTTTCCAGCTTCCTGTACACACAGCATACGTAGTCGCATTGCTGCCAGCTGCAAAGGGAATTCCTTAGAACTGCAACAGATTTGGATATACTAGATCTCTGGCTACTAGAGGTATGGTAAATATACCGTGAATTGAGCATGTCAATACTAATTGCGAAGTCAGTATGTCAGCAACTGTACAGTGGCACTGCAGGAGGAACACAGGCCTCAGCAAACCTGTGGGTACAAAGGAATTACGGCGAGCCCAGAAATAACCAAACGGGATCTACATCTGGAAAATTCCTAAAATCTTCCCCCAAAATCATGCACATATAAAGATTTCAAAGAGCCTTCCAAGACAGGAAGAGGCTAGAACCCATCGCTATCTTACTTCTGTTTGCTGTCTTCAGATTTCACCAAACCGGAGCGAAAGCTGACAGCGTTGTGCCTTTCTAGATCCTTGGGTAAGTGTTACGTGCAGAAACAAGATTCATAACCCCAAACCCTGCTCCTCTTGTCGTTCTAACCACATAATTAACAATACGTTACCTAAAGTGGGGAACCACACACACAAATTCTAGGAACTATAGAACTTACAAAGTTTTATCTACAATGGGAAAGGATTTGGCTTTATTTTTCTTAAGATCTGACCAATTCAGAACAGAAAAAGCATTTAATTCAAAAGCATTACTACCATTTGCAAAAGAAATTGTGCATTTACAGCAAAGAATCACAAGCATTTGCTAGGAAATATAAATTAGTAAAGTATCTTAATATGACAAAGTAAACAATTTAGAACCTAAAAGTAAACTTTATTTTACATTGCGGTTATTATTGGCTATAATTCACAGCTAAGAACGCAGTCAGAGAAAAATCTTCTCAGGCTTGGAAGATAACGGTTTTGTTCAATTCATAAAGAACACATTGTGAAGCACTTCTTACAGTTTTTGCCAATAGGATTTACAGTATTTTCTGTGCAAGTATCAAGATTTTTAAAATCTGAAGTGTTACTAGGGTTAAATACAGCAACAGCTTAAAGACTTTGCTTTGTCTGAATCAACAATTCTTGATTTCTCATTTTTTCTTGAGAGAAACAAAGCAACCAAATCACACGTGCTCAATCAGCCAAGAGAAATATGGCAACTTTTTTCTAGCTTCTAAGTCACTTTCATGATAGCTCTGCTTCTGTCCCTGACAACAGAAAAATACGGCAGAGATGACTAAACAGTAAAGCATAGCAAGTTCAAGAAATCTGGAGAGAGATTATGAGATGGAGACAGGCAGAAAGAGAAAAATGGTAAAGTTAAAGCACACTGAAAAGGGAGAAGAAACTGTGTCAAAACTGGAATGAAAGCCTTCCCCCTCCCCAAAGAGGTTGAGAATCCAGATGCTTTCCAGCAGTAAAGTAGTACACAAGGCCAGCACTTCCAACACTAGTCGTCTTCTAATTCAAATATATCAGCATTTGATTAACAGATATAAATATTAATAAATTAATAAAAGTTATTAAAATAAGCAAACTGTGGTTGAAAGAATAAACTTTGGTAAAAGGTGGGTAACGTAATTTTCTCTAGCAAATAAAGTCGAATCTCTAGGCAACGGGAAATCTCGGCGGTAGTGAATTACCCCTGTACGTTGTGTGGCTGAATAAACAAATTTATAATATAACAATTTACATCAAGTCTCGGTTCTAATTTCCTGGGGAAAGTGATGACCAACTCCTACAAAGCGTGCTCTCATAAATTTGCTGGTGCCGTACCCAGCCCACTCTGGTGCCCCAAAAAATAATTTTGAAAAGATGTGATTCAGGCTTGGGTTTTCACACCGATAGAAGCGTACAGTGAGAGAAGGCTCACAATCTGTTTATGCTCAAGCATGGAAACAGAACCTAAACATTTCAGAGCAATTTGGAATGGGATCCTTGGCACTAAAGGATCTGCAAACCCACTGCTTTCACAGCACACCACCGGGACACAGAAGAGAGGCCAGAAGGGATGCTTCACGTTTGCAAGAAGCCTGAAGCGTGAGAGGATTCTGAGCAGACTCCATGCAGTTATTTTCTACAAACTCAAACAGCAATGGATTTAAATAAACTTAAAGGAAAGAAACTCCCAGAAATAAACAACATGTAAGTAATTCTAGTGATGCTAACAGACAATAACAAGGAATAGATTTGCCTTCTTGCACATTGTGATTGTTTTATGTGCAGCAAAAATCAAGAACTCACCTCATCACACTGTGAGTAAAAGAAGCCATTAATTTAAAAACAAACAAACAAACAAAATGCCACAACCAAACAAACCCAGAACTTCTTTTCTTGTGAGGTATGTGAAAGTGAAGATCTCTAACTTCCATTCAGAAAAATGTATTACTTTTAAAGGATACGGTCTGTACCAGGGAACAACGTTCTTCCAGTCAACAGTTCAGCCATAATGCATCCCACTGACCAAATATCAACTGAACAAAATAAAATAACAAAACAACATAATGCAGAAAAAATAAAGTCTCAACAGAATCACTCTATCCAACAAGTACAAACAACTTTATCCTTAAATAGTCTTATGGCATTGAAACGATCTGAGATACGTTGCAAGCTGGCTGATACTGCTCAGTAACTACGCCGTCTAAGACTTGCCCGAAGAACAGAATACCAGATCAGGTAAACTCTCCTTCCAGAGCGCAACGTTCTGCCCCAAAGAGCTGGGGAGGAATCTACACAATCAAAGAGGAAGAAACCTGTTCAAGTCAACTCTGAGAAATGAATTTGCACAAAAATTCTACCCAAACCACCACCAACTATTACGCTACAGGCACAAGACACGTCCATAAACATGCAAGAAGGAAGCAGAAAAGAAGAAAAAGTAGTGGGGTATGAAGCAGAGTAAGACATTATTTTCTTTGATCCATGTGCTCTCCTGTACAAGAACCATTCTCAGCATTTGCTTTTCTTCTCTGCGCCTGATCTGGCAGCATCGCAGGGAAGCACGGTGTGTTGCTGAGAAGATACTGGAAACTGTGAAAAAGATGTTAACTGTGAAGAAGTGGCTAAGAAGAGAGGAAAGGAAGGGAGATTTATATACTTTTAAACATATCTTCACACCGTAACTCCAGACATTTTTCAGCACATTCCCAGTAGCTTCCTAGAAACACACCTTCTCCTCATCCAGATACAGTCCATTCACTTACTTTAAAAACCCCTGTGCTAGGAAAGATAAGGGGTAAGTGCTAACAATATTTTGCTGACTGGAATTTCAAAGGTTCAAGCTTAAAGAAATCCCGTAAATGCCATCGCAATGATTCTTAACCCGCACCTGGTCGACTGTGGTTCAAATATTAATTCTAAGTCTGCCTTCTTTTAGTCAGCCTTACTGAAGGGTAATTACCATGACTGCCAACTTATGCGATCGTACAGAAAGGAGCACACGCAGAGGACAATCTCTTTTTTACCACGATTCGGGAACTGAAAAGCCTTGTCTTAGTTAAACGCGTTACCTGTCTGGTTGTAATGCATCCAGTTCAGCATGATCTCAGGAGCCCTGTACCACCGGGTAGCCACATACCCGGTCATCTCATCATCCGTGTGGCGTGCCAGGCCAAAATCCAGAATCTACAGAAGAGAAAAGACATCCACTGCAACAATGCAAACTAGTTAGAGCAAATAACTAGGCAGTTATTGGATCGGGTGGAGGAGAGGTGGTGCAACTGCAAAAGCAGATTATGAAACTAAATTTCACAACCTGTTAAAAGACACTAGCCTAGAACTGCGTAGGACTCAAGCAGAATTACGTCTGGATATCTTCCCTCTAAAACAACTAAACCCAAACTAAAGCTGTTAACTCTTCACTTTCCTGATGGTTCATTAAAAACACACAGATACAGGAAAAACATCCTGACAGCCCTCTACAGCTGGGAAGGACTTTGGGCCACAAAAGTATTTCCGTAAGGAATTGTTTTGTCCCTTCAATTCCAAGAGACATCCACAAGGCATTCACTCAGTTCACAGTCAAACCAATCAGACCTCGTGATTACGTTACCTTTAGCTCACAGTCTTCATTTACAGCTAGGTTACTAGGCTTTAAATCCTAAAAAATGAAACATCAGCATTAACAGCTGTATATATGTTGTTTCGTAAGTCTAAAGTACATAGAAATGTAAATGCAGAGAGCAAATAGATTCTAACTGGCTGTAAACGTCAACTCTCCGTACTCGGGAACATTATTTTATGCCAGAGTCAGCTATCTCCTCTGTGGTCCTCAGAGGCGTCACATATAAGCAAAAATGCACAAAGGCTTATTGCAACACCAGTGCTGTAGATATGTATTTAACAAATAGAGAACCTGTTTCACAAAGATACAAGCCAAACATAGGCAGGAACAGAAACTACAGATCTTGACAACCACTTCCCATGTCTAACTTTTTGACTGTTTAACCGAAATAATTCTCGGAAAGCTGCTTCTTTCTATAGGCGCTACCTTGTAAGATTCAGTGCTATATTTTTTAAAGACATTGCTAAGGAAGCAATCTCAGGATAAATACTCACCCTGTGTATTATGTCAGCTGAATGGATGTACTGTAAGGCAAGATAACAAGTTTTATGTAACAGTCCAAGTAGCCCCCTTCTCGTTTCTTCACTAGGCAATACTCCCTACCCCATCCCAGACAGCTCAAATGCTATAGGTGTCTGCAGAAGGAACCAAGTGTGTCTACGGGTTCCAAGCAGGCAGGCGTTTCACTTTGTCCCTCCCGAGGAACGGCCAGGAGCACGGCCACCATGAGTGGAACACCGAAAGTAAACAAAACTGAAGATGTGGAAGATTCATAGTGAAAGCAGAATAGAGGGCAGCATACTTTGTAATATTCCAGACTCTGCCCATAGGAGCATATAGAAATATCATCTTGAATGATACATAGCTTTCCTGGTACAGAGCTCCAAAGAGGTCTGAAGTGCAAGAACTGTAATAAAAGGTTATCCTATGGTCCATCAAGAAGCCCCACTGTGTCCTCAGAGATTCATACCAGTACACGACGTTCACCAAGAACTTCCCCCTCCCGATGATGAGCTATCGACATTCAGGTAGGACAGGTGCAAGTACCTTCAGTCCCCGAAGAATCTGGTATATGAGGAACTGCACATGGTCATCGGTGAGTTTCTGGCATTTCACAATGTTGTTCAGATCTGCTCCCATAAGGTGTGTCACCAAGTACCTATGAACAGAAGGAAACACGGGCTATGAAGCAATCCCTTCAATGGGATTAGGATAAAAATTCCCTATGAAGCACCAGTAGCAGGGATGACTGTCCCAAAGCATGGTGCTGAATGAAATACAGTTCACGACACTTTAAATAGAAACGATTCTGTGATTCTAAAATCGTAGCAGTTTTCCGTACTCCAGTTCCTACAGCACTGGCCAATAAAACACAAGTAAACAAGTTTGAAGACTCAAATAGCTTAGAATGTCCTAGCATCTCGTGTTGGAATTCAGAATTCTTTGAGAATGATGGCAGATAAATTAGGGTGGCAAACATTTCTGTAAGAATCTGGTAGACACAAGAAAGATACAAAAGATGTTTTGTTGCAGTCTTCAGAGAAGTTACCTACACATCATTGAATTCTTCTAGTGACTTGGCAGGGGTGAACACATCCAACAAACCAATCACCTAGAAATAAAACGGCAAAGTGAAAAAGCCGTAAAATACATTCATACTATAATATGATACAGTTACTAAGATCCTTTGTGGAACAGAAACTACTAATTCCAGTAAATGTTTCTTTTGCAACCACATGAATCATTAAGATGTAGACAAATTAGTATTTATACAAGATCAGAAACAAATGTTCAATTCTTGTGTAAAAAATTACTAAGGTTAAATATATACAGCTGTCTTCTCACACCAGCCATCCGCTTAAAGCATCAAACAGGAGCCATAACAAAAGACGTCTGTAAACATCGGTTTAGAATACCTTATTTCAAAAACCAACTAAAGTTTGTTCAGGAAACAAATGGATGAGGGAAAAAAACCCACAAAAACCAACCATCAGAAAAAACTAACTGCTTCCTGCTCAATTCTTAGTTATATTGGTGACTACATACTAAAATCAGAATTGGGAGACTCTGTGTGTTTCACCTGTACTGAGTAATGGCTAGAAAAATTCAAGATTCTGTAACACAAGCCATGAATAATAATTACAGTGGAAAATAAGTCAGGAAAACAGGGCAATGCAACAAGGTCTCAATTTTCACAAACAACTTCACACTGTCATTCGGATTTTCTGCCCAAAGAGCAGAAAATGTTCCACCTTTCATTTCACAGCTGAGCTGTTCTAACAGTAGAGAGTAAAAGGATACGCATGTGTTACCTTGTGGAAAAGAATAACTATACCTTATTATCCCATAATTATCTTCTAGGTCATTTACAACATTTTAAAAAATCCATCTGGTCAATAAAGATTTTCTAATTTTCACTGGAATGTGCTTTTAAGCCTTATTTTCTTTCTCTTAATAGCAGATAATATTGTACTTTATGAATACATGAGATAAAGGGATAGGTTCTCTGCATCCACCTCCAAAAAATTCCTCTTCCCGTTTTAAGTCAGCATCTCACTTGACTCGGATACACAAGCATCACGCACATGTCAGCAACTTTAGGAAGGCTTCCAGGATGCATATGGAACCACGAGTTGGATCCCCATGTTCCCCGTCACACCATCCTTTTTCTCCTGTTGTTTACACTTGCCAAGGATGTCAGACTCAACTGAGTTATCTCTAAGCAGAGAATTAAAGACAGAACCTTTGAGGAACCTAGGCTATGTTCTGGAAAAGAGAGCAAGCGGGTAGGAAATAAAAGCCTCTGTCTAATCTATATTACACATTATAGATTGCATTTTATTGAGGAAACTGGAGAGACAGAAGACTTTGCTGTCTCTCTTGATACACATCGCAGCAACTCGGCTTCTAAACAGACATCATCTTCAAACTCTAACAATCACATCCATCCTGTATAATAGTTCTCATGCTTGCAGTTTCTTTCTCTGGTGGATTCTTCCGTATCAATTTTTACCAAAAAAAAACCCCCATGCAGTTATCAAGAACTGCATTATCCATGCAGTTCATCAAGGAGAAAAAAAAAAAAAAAGAAAAAAAAAAAAAAAGGGGTTTATCTAGACTTCAGGATTGTTTTCATTTATCAGTTTTATCTTGCCACACTGTAAAGGACAGTATCAAACTATCCATCTCTTTCATTGAGTTTCAGAAACACTTAAATAGTTAAATAGTCAGCGCATCACTGACTCGGTTCTAAGGAAGCGTATACACCAGTAGATGCAGAACCCAACCCCCAACCTTTTGCTTTCCCCTCCCAGCTGTTGAGAATGTGACAGAGCCTATTAATTTCTGCATATGACAACAAACCCATTTGCTCTCCCATCTGCTCGGTGTTGTGCTTTACCCAAGCTAACAAGGCCTCCTGGAACTTGGAAGGATGCAGACACGCTCAAGCGCTCCGCAGGTCCATTTATTTGCTCAAGCTCATCATGAACCAGAGGAGATACAGGATACAGAAAACAGTCCTATGCTCAAGCCCCTCAAACCGCCGTACCTTCCAGATTTCCTGGTGTGTTCTGTGCCACGCGAAACAAAGCGCTTTACTTCCGAACACAGACCTGAATATTCAAGACACTAGCACTACTAAGCTTGCCTGAACTGGCTCTGAACATCTCTGCGTCTGCAGGATTTTTAAACCACAACCTAGATAAACTTCCCACAGATAGATGACGGTATGATGAACTGATAATAAATATTTCTATATATAAACAACTTAACTTCCTTTTATCCCTTACTCTTAAAAGCTACATAGGCTCTTGGCAATACTAATCCAAAAATATTAATGAATGCCAGACACAGAACTGTTGTAGCACCAGTCACAACCTAACTGTCATTGCTTAACCTCATTAGCTTAGACAAAATGGATTGATATGCTGATTTTTTTGGTAACAAAAGATATGCAAAGCTTTACTGTTTGGAGAATCTCTCAGCTGTGAGAAAAGGTCCAGAAAAAACTCCAGGGGATGGATATTAAGCAGGATCAAATGCTACCTCTGCTGTTGAGAATATGGTATGGCACAGAGGCACCCAGGAAGAATCGGTGACAACAGTACACATATACATCGAAGTTCCAATTCTATTAGCCACAATAAAAACACCAAGGAGACGTAAGGGAGAGAAGCTGCTGGTGCGGTGGTGAGGAGCCACGACACACAACCCCCACACCAGAAGTAGTTCTGAACAGACCATCCAAGCAGAACCTTCCAATGCAATTAGGCTCGTTTGGCTTTTTGGGGCTAGATGAAGGTCCCAGGTTTGCTCAGCCCACTTCCAAACCAGTATTTTCCTTCTGCTAAACTGGGATTTGTTTGGACAGAGAAAAAAAAAAAAAAAAAAAAAATCAAGAGCCTTCATTTCCTCTTGACATTCTGACAGCTCTATAGAGGTCAGGTTATGAGACCTATGCAAGATTTGCTTCAAATATAAATACGTAGGCATGTTAACGCCACAAACACACAGAACAGGTCAACCGTTTTCTACACCAAATGGAGGTTTTATCAAAAAGCAGTTCAACATAGCGTTTGTCACATCCTATTTTGTTTCCCTGTAAATGATTTAAGTGGACGGCTCGTACAAAAAGCCATCTGATTTCCACCCCCCTTTTTTCCCCTCCCCATTTTCCACACAGGAATCCAGTGAACATCTACTCCACACACTTCTGACATAGGCAAGCCAAAAAAAACTCAAAACAACCTAAATCCTCCAGAACACACTAAAAACAAATTTTGAGGTTTTCTTTTTTAAAATAGATTCTTAACAAAAACTACAGCTTACATTCTCCTGCTTGCTTGCTGTGGTGACACCACCTGTGTCCTACATCCTTAAGACAGCATGAACCTGCTAAGCAGTAACTTCCAGATTATTCTAGGAAATATTAAGACTTTTTAATACAAAATTGGTTATGTGGTTTTTGTGGGTTTTTATCATCTGCATGCTTTTCTGCTACCATAATCCCTTGGACTACTGCAAGCTTTGTATTTGTGTTACAAAAACCTACGCAACAAGATCCTTCCACGCAGTCATGCTGGACGCTCACAGGAGAGCCCAGCTGCAGACCAACTTCTCATACCCTCTCCTTCCACTTACGTTTTCGTGTTTCATGTGCTTAAGTAGCCGTAGCTCTCTGTAGGTCCTTTTGGCATGGATGATAGACTGAAATGGTCGGGACAGCTTCTTTACAGCCACACGCAACCCAGTTTTTGTGTCAAAGGCAGAACTACAATAAAGAGTAATCAAATTAGCAAAATGAATTATTTATGAACACCTTCAAATCCACGCTTAGCCGCTCCAGATAGCGACTGTCTGGACACTGAGTCACAGTCAACCCCATTTCTGCAATGAAAATAATTTCTAGACATCCTGGTCCACAACCTGCACCCCCACCCAAAATCCACACATATTCACACACTGATGGTTTCTACAGAAAGTGTTTACAAGATGAGTCTTGTTCACACAGTAAAGGGAAATTCTGTAGGAAAAAAAAAAGTTTATGATTTTTTAGTCTAAAAACAGTTGTGCTCTTAAACATAAATATGGCGATAAAACTCTGGAGAGAGGAAGAGTACTTGGAAATATTATCTGTATTCCTAAACATATTTTCACATACCACGCTTCACCACAAAAAGACAGCATCTTGAGCACAGCATTAGTGTTTAAGTCCATACAAAAATCCCGGGCCTGTGCCTAATAAAATCAACTATGATGGTCGTTGATCACAATGGAAGCTGAAATCAAACCTCTCTGCTAAATCACATCCTAAACTCCTGTTACAGAGAAATGCATGTGAATAAATGATATTTAACTGTACATTACTAAAGCTTGTCCCTTTAGCAGAAACTTATACATAAAACCTGTACATATCAATAATGTTTCTTCTTAGAACCCATGAAGACTAACTCCATCCTATTTGGTAACTTCATATATACAGTTGACATTTTGTACTGTAAAATCATCTTTTGAAGTAAGTCCTATTACAACCTATTTATTTATAATATTAAGAAGCAAAACTCTAATACTTTTGAAACAACCAAAAATTTAACACAATGAACTGTGTTAAATTTCTGATACATTGCATAAAATCTTCCAGAGCTTAGGACTTACGGGTGAGGAACTAAAGAAATGTAGGTATTTATCTGTGAACTGAATGAGTCCCCTTTCTTCTCTTCTTTGATGGTCTTATCTAAAACAGCTCTGGTTTGTCAAAAAGGACGAAGGAGGAGAAAGAGGATGTGAAATCAAGGTTACAGATGATTCAAGATAACAAACAAGGGGAAAGTATGGAGTGGAGAAAGAGAAGGACAATATTTGTTTATTTTCCTGCTGCATTTTGATTCAGGGGGAATTCCTGATTCCATTTAAAAGCGAGTATGCACTAGTTCTTGATAAACATCGAGTGAAAAGGAAAGTTATACATTTATAAATGTCAACTGTGAAGCAGCTTAACCGACAGAAAGTTCAAAACCAATCACAAAAGTAGTCCTAGAACAAAACCACAATTGCATATACAACCCTTACCTCCCACCCCCGCCACAGCAGCTATCTGAAATAAATGTACTTGTCATTTATTTTTAAAGCAACTAACTGGAATTAACTCGCAAAAAGACTCCTTATCTCAAAGTTGTTCAGTTTCCAAGGAACTTGTTATATGAGGTTTATGAGAAATAGAAAACAAAATACAAGCTTGTTTCTATGAACAGCCATCCTTCCCCCAGATCCTGCCCCCAGAGATGGAAAACCCCACGGTGCACGATGGAAGAGTCTCTCCTCCTCTGTAAAGGGGCACCTGCAAACGCACAGTGGAAAGAGCTCCCTGGAAAAGACAGAAAGGTCCAGCTAGACAGAAGATCACAGGAGCCCAAACTGCTGCAGCGGAATTACTCAAGCGACACCATACCGCCTCCGAGAACGTCCCTTACCAACCCTTCCACATGAGCTACCCTTTACACCTCACTCAGTCTGCACGATAAAAGAAGCCATTGAACATTCATTTTCTAATCTTGATTTCAAATGATCTTCAGCAAGTCTTCATACACCATTAGAATATGGGTATTTAAGCCGCAACACTTCAGGAAACGTAAGAGTTGGTTTTTGTTTTTTTGTTTTGTTTTTTTTTTTTTTTTTAAGCTTCATGTGCACCATTTTGCAATATACAAACATACCTAATTCAAGACGTAATTATACAACAACATTTTAACAATATTCAAGGCGTTTTCTAGGACTTAAGAGCAAAAACAAGATTAGCCATCATAATTCAAGATACATTGTTGTGAATGTCATGAATCTTTACCAGCTGTGCTGGGTTTGGCTGGGATAGAGTTAATTTTCGTCCCAGTAGCTCCTCTGGGCTGTGGTTTGGGTTTGTGCTGGAAACAGCGCTGATAACCCAGGGACGGTTTCGTTGCTGCCGAGCAGGGCTGATGCAGCGTCGGGGCCTTTTCTGCTGCTCACCCCACCCCAGCAGCGAGGAGCTGGGGGGACGCGGCCGGGACAGCTGCCCCAGGGACGTGGCACCGTACGGCCTCACGCTCGGCGTAGAAAGCCGGGGGAAGAAGGAGAAAGGGGGGCACGTTCGGAGCGATGGCGTTTGTCTTCCCCAGTCAGCGTGACGTGTGCTGGAGCCCTGCTGTCCTGGAGATGGTCGAGCACCTGCCTGCCCGTGGGAAGGAGCCAAGGAATTCCTTGTGTGGCTTTGCTTGCACGTGGCTTTTGCTTTCCCTATTACACCGTCTTTCTCTCAACCCACGAGTTTGCTCCCTTCCGATTCTCTCCCCCATCTCACTGGGGGCGGGGGGAGCGAGCGAGCGGCTGCGTGGGGCTTAACCATGTTTTGGGTGCAAAAGGCAGCATATACCAGCATCTCTTCTATCTTGAAAAGAAGGGAATCCCCTGCACATTAACCACCTTCACAGCTACACAGTCAGATTTCCCTCTTGGTTTCCGCAAGATTCTCTTTAGAGAAGATTTCAGAGCCACCACACATAACACAAGCTATTTCAGAGCCCAAAGGAAATTCAATTTCACCCTATTTTTAATGACATTTTTGGGGTGGTCACAAGTCATCGTTTGGCTGTAGTAGATGTACAACCTCCAAGGAGAATTGCTATCAGCAGAACTGAGAAACTGTTTAAGCTGCACAATAACATCGTCACAAGCCCAGGAAAGAAAATTTTGTATTACTACACATTCACAGTCTAGAGTTATGCTTGAAGTCAGAAGAATGCTAGGTTTGGTCATATTTGAGGCCTAAAGTTTTCCCTACAGCTAAAGGCACACCGAGTAACTTTCTGCCCATATAGGTAACTGCCTAATAGTTTTCATGAGTACGGAACACAGAGCTACAGAACAGCTGTCATGTTGGAGAACATTTAAAAAAAACCACAAGGTGGCTTTCATCACAGACCGAAAACAGCTGCATTGCACTAATATTTCAGCTAAAAAAGCCCAAATGGGAAAAAATTGCATGGTCCATAGTTTTAAATTCCTTTTAAAACAAGATCAGCACAAATTCAGAATTTATCACAGCTTCCATATTTTTTAACCTCTTACATAGTATTACTCTATGGCACAGGAACTGCACCCACCTCTCCCTACGCGAGCTAAAACTACAATTCTGAGCTACCCTGAACTGAATCCAGAACATAAGAGCTAGAATAAAACAACTGTTTTAGAGAACCTATCCACTGATTCACCTTAAATCTTCTTAGAAGGAACATCTGAAGTAGTCTGAGGAACTGAAGTACATGCAAAATTACTTAAAAGTGCAATTTATTTAAACATTAGATAATCAGAATGTTAATTTCTATGCAAAGGCTATTTTGCTAAATAGCATGCTGCTTATCGCTAGCGCCTATGGAAATACCCAAGCTAACTGAACCTCTTTAGTGGTACCTTTGGAGTTAATTTATGCACCCCTAGTTATAAACAGAAGAGACTCAGTTCTTAGTACCTGACAGTTTATCATTAACACCAGTCGCTTTTGAGTTCAGTCGACACAGGCATTTCAATCGGTTACCCTCCCAACAGACTATTACAAAGTTGTAAATCTTACTTCTCCTCTGCTATGTTGGCTTCTGCTTCTAAGAAAGTTGCAATAAAAATCTCCCCATAGGACAGATGTGCTCACACTAATTTCTCTTCTTAATTGACAAAGTTCCTACAAAGTTCAAACTACTCGCCTTTGCTTTCAGCACGCTGCTCACGGCTTTTCTGTGCATGTCTCCTACTCAATCCCCGTCCTCACATGTGTTCTGCTAATCCTACCTGTACGGCTGCTTCATCCCACTCAGTTCTTTTCATATCACTCCTCACATATCTACCACACCTTACTGGAGGAGCAGGCACCTGTCCCTCCAAGTGCAGACATACTTTGGAAGCACTTCCACGCTTTGATAAGGGAATAGTAAGCCTAAAGATATACGTTGGTTAAAAAAAAATAAAAATCCACAGAGGAACTGTTACTACAAAGGCAATATTTAGGGTTGTTACTTCATTTCCTCCAGAGACTAGTGTTTTAAAATTTCTTAAATCCCTACTGTTTCTCTGTTAGCGTAAAAAGAGAATTATCTCAGTATCTTCATAACACCCAGGAAATTCAGAGTCGGTGTTGGTACAACTGTGTGTTGAAACGGGAAGAAAACACAGGTTTTGGGAGGGCCATATAACCTGACAGTCTACAAACAAAAGAAAAGCTAAGGAATTCTTATGCAAGATTCTGAGGAACAGTAAGTCTCGGCTGTTCAATTCCTTTCCAAATTAAATAAGGCGATACAGATAGCCTGCAAAGCAATTAAACCAAAACCCTTCTTTTACAAAGGTACCAATACAACACACAAAGAACCGCTGCAAAAAATGCAACGATGAAATAAACTCTTAAGAGTACACTAAGTCTGCCTTCACAGCATTTTAGAAACTGATGGCAAAGACTGTCAAAACACCTCCGGGCTTAGCTTCGAGCTGGCAGAAGTAACGCTGTTTGCCGAGACCTCCCTCCAGCATGCACAAGAAACGAAGCGATCCTCCAGCTAAACTGAGTCACCGACTGATCCCATCCCCGTGCAGCAGCTTCCCACTGCACCACGCTGCGTTACCTGGGCCCCTCTCCTCCTCACCTGAAGCATTGCAAGACTCCTGCTTCAGGAACCCACCTGTGGTTTTAGTGCAGACCTTGTTAATAAAATCCTTTTCATGCAAAAGTCTATGTTGTATGAACATAAAAACTGTTGCAAGAAATGAAACAGCATTTCACACAACAGATGTCACAGCAATTGTTACATGGCTTCATAATGAATCTGAGGATACATATCAACATTTCTCAAAGTTTTGGAACTGAATCCCTACTTGCACCTCTACATTATTTCCACTTTTTAAAAAACAGATCCTGAAAAATACCCAGGTTGGCCGTTTGAACCTCCCTTTTCCAACACTGCCCACAATACTTCAGAAACACTGGAAGATTTGCTGTAAGCACATACCTCGGGTGCCTTCAGCTGCCTGCAGAAAGTGCCTCTTTCCATCCACTGACTACAAAATAACGTCAGGTTCTTATATCAGGGTGCTGCCAGTCATACTCGTGTTAAGACGTTGAAAGCAACCTACAGCAGACAGCTCCATAGTCTAAGTGATTCATCTGCTGGATTAATTCTTTTTTATTATTTTTTCCCCACTTTCTAGAAATTCCTCATTTTTAAACACATCATCTTGACAACTAAATAAACCACAAAGCGTTTTATTACATTCTAACAGAATAATGCAGCAGACATACATGGAAGTATATTTAACCATTCAGTTTAAGGGTGGTTAAACCCCTGTAATTTACTATCCCAACACGGAGGTACTCCAAGCGCAGAGTCTCAAACAAAACTAGGTAACGTTTTACTGGGAACAAAAGTCTTGAAAGGGACAGAGAGCAGAACAAGTCATTGCAGGAATATCCTAAATACTATGCATCACCATTTTCAGCTTAATAAAATGATATATATATGCAAGGGGTTTTGGTGTGGTGTTTTGTTTGTTTTTGTAAATTCTGGCATACTTTCCAAATCACCAGTGTTTCTGAACTGTATCTTTTCTGAAACATATTTTTAGAAGAACATACAGAAAACCATTAGCATGGACTGTGAAACGACTCACGTGCCAATGTCCAGAATTGCTTCCAATACAAAATTGTTTCATCTGGTCCGAACACAGTTGCACAATCTTTGAAAGTTTTGACACGGCAAAACAGGAAATTCATGATGCAAACTCTGTAGTTATTGGTTGTGAAAACAAACTTTGGAAGTACTATGCGCACAATGGAGATGGTGGGGAGGGGGAAAGCAGAAGAGGAATGAGGCTTAGACCGTGTAGGGTCAACCTTAAAAATACAATGGACAAGGCACTGAGCAAATTCATTTCCTACTACATTTGGGGAGTTACGTAACTCTGTGGCACTTACAGGGTATTTATCAGCTATGGCAGCGAGGACCTTCTTTCACCAAACTAAACCTGTCTATTTTAAAACCACTCGGCAAGTACACTGGTTAATCTTGCTACTAAAATTGACCAGCCTTTGTCTTTTAAGAAACACAAGCATTTGCATACTTGAGGCACAGCAGTTTTAAGACATGCATGTTATTTAAGCTGAGTTTACCAACAATTTTATAACAGTAGATTAAGAACAGCTGAGAACTTTTATTTCTTTACAACTGCAGCACATGCAAAGCAACTCCTTTTCTTTATTGGTAGGGTTCAATATGCATCCTTCCTCATGACAGAACAGAAATGATATTCATAATATATTTGCACATTATGTTAATGAAAAAATAGGCATGCAGCAGAGCAGATACGTAATCGTTATGCACCCACATTTGAAAATTCTGATCAGACTTTGACAGAGCCAAAGAACAGAGAATAAAAATCAGAATGCTCTTGTGGAAGACATTTCTTAATAAAAGGACACAGTAATCTGAATGCTTTTATACAGCTCTACTATATGACTGCTAAAGTCTGTCGCACCAATTCAAATACAACCTTGTATTTTAAGATTAAACAACGTACGCAGTCCAGTTAATTTATGGTTAATGATCCAACATACTTCAGCAGAGACACTACAAATTAAGGTAGTACTGCATTTCACACGTGTAGCCTGTCAGATGTTTTGTTCCTATTCGGTAAGCATTGAAAACTAAACTCTTATCTTCAAGCTCTCTGTATTTCTGCAGGTCTCATACCAGGACTTTACTCTCCCAGGCAGTGATTGCATACTGCAGTAATTCTGTCATTCTACAGCAATAAACCAAATTTTCCCGTGTTGATCTACTATTGCCAAGAAAATATCAATACACGTAAAGCTACTGTTACAAGTCAGAGATGCAAAACCAGCCCTCAGAGCCTTCCCTCTACCCTCCCTGTCTACCATCAGATTCCAGTTTAAAATGTAATTGCCTCGAATATAATCTAGCCTTCTCGTCCAGAAAGAAACTGGGACAAGAGCTGCCAGGCCCTCAGCTCTGCAAAACCAGCTACGGGGGACTTGCCAGCCTCCATCCCTTTCCACCCCCCACCTACTAACTGCAAGAACGGACGGTGAAATATGTCTATATGAGCTCATTCGGGGGAGGGGGGGCTGGGACATGATTATCTTCCCCTGCAAAAATGTTTCAGTGCCACCTGCCATGTGGTGCAATCCCCGACGCATTCCAAAGACAAGACTGCGGCTTCCCGGCAGCACCGCTCTCAAACCCGAAGGAAAAGTGTTTGCTGCAAGAGACTGGGAAAAAGCTGGGGGAGAGGAACCCCCGGAGGACAAGCAAACCCCGCTCTCCTCGCGTTGCTTCCCGCGGCGATCGCCCCGCACGCATCACGCCACGGGTCCCCACAAGCCGGGGCAGGGGCC
>KL289918.1:0-17048 GCA_000699545.1 Podiceps cristatus | reverse complement strand
CCGCTCTGGTTCATTCACGTACCCTAAATCCAGCTACCTGCAGATCCTCTTTCTGAAAAAATACTGTGAGTCCTACCCAGCTCTCTGCTAATGCTGGCCGAATGGATAAATCACTTGGGACCATAGGAGGCTTTCAGCCCTATCCAATAACCAAGCTCCATGGTTTACTTCCGAGTCCTGATATGCCCAAATCGTGATGCACTCTTGAACTTTATTTTTGGGAGACAACCCACCAGTTGCCTCACAAAACAAGACCTGCTTTGGGCAATACCTCTGTGGGACAACAGATTTGTCAGTACCGGAAGAGGACTTGCTCAGGCTAAAGCCCTCCTGTCAAGAATCGACAAACCATGTACTTGCAAACAAAACCCTTGGTGAATGGAAACAGCAACAATCTTATTTGTAACGGGTGGTGGTCTACAAATCAACTGTGTGACACCTGGGGCGAGGTGAAGGCCTCACAGCCAGGTGTTGTTTCAGATAAGGACAAAGAGACCCCCATGAGCATGTACTGAGCTTCCTGCCACGCGGGCGTGCTGAACTTCTGAGTTTGCTTCTGATGCCACAATATGCCATGCCAAGAGCCAATCAACACTTAATAATTGACTTAGTCCTACCTCACCAAGACCCAACAAAGAGTTTTCAAAAGTACAAAATTGGCACTTGAAGGGAGGAAGAAGAAAAATCACACGATGGACGGGTCAATGGGCTTGAACCTCTCTTTCCCCCCAAGAAGGGATGCCTTTTTGGTAAGATTTGTGCCTCTGACTTTGTTAGATGTAGCCTGGCAAAATATTATTAACTAAAGCACTAAACTGTTAATATTGAGCACGACTTTTGTAGTTAGTGCATTTATCAACAGCAATCCTGAATCTGTGATAGCTGTCACTTGAATAAATTACCTGTTGTTTCAACTTTGTGAAACTGTTCCAGTGAAAGTCCCTGGGAGGGCTCTGACAAACAAAGGTTGACTCTGATAAATGGTTATATACTTAATCCCCTAGACGTAAACCGTTGACCAAGTCTGGGACTAGGAGTGATTCAGCCACACCTGGGCTCCTCTCTCTCAGAAGGAGTTTAGAAAGCAAGGGAGTCTACTCCGAACCTCGTGACACAACGGAAAGGCTTACCCCCCTCAGCCACTTAGCAGACTCCTTCAACCCTTTTAACCCTTTAACGCGACAACCTCCCTCCAAGGACTGCTCCAAGGTGACAGTATGGGTGAGGCTGCACTATGGGTCTTTCCCTGTGATGGGAGAATTTGGAAGTGGAAATGTAACCAGTGAAGCAGCACGAAGGCGTCTGGATGAAGCCATCAGCGACATACAGGAGTTGCTTTCCAGCAGTTCATTTTGTAGGAAACCACATTGCTTTCTTTAACATCTGTCCCTGCTGGTCCTCATTACACGCTGCTCAATTACTTTGGCAACAAAATAGCCATTTCTTAATGGGCCATCTCCCCTCCTCCCCTTTTCTTCTGCATGTGTCGGAAATTACATCCAGATTTTAAATCATGGGATGATTTATCTACCATTTTTAATGGTCAGCTTCCCCCTGGTTAAATAGATGATTTACCAGTAGCTTCAGCTCTCAGGGAAAGTCTCCTGCATTGAATGCATAATACAAGGGTCTTTGTTAAAAGGTGATGGGCAGTGAAAAAGTCCCTAACTCACAGAATTTAACACTTAACATGCATGCCATATACGTGAATTCTTACTTTCTTCCAAAGCTGTTACGGATTGTCCCCATCAGTAGCCATTGGCTCAGTGCTGGATTAGGACATCAGTGTGGTCCTGGTGACCCAGGGCAGTGGATGAGGCACCATCCCTGGAGGTATTTAAAAGACATGTAGATTTGGTGCTTAGGGACATGGTTTAGTGGTGGGCTTGGCAGTGCTATGTTTATGGTTGCCTGGGTAATCTTAAAGGTCTTTACCAACCTAAATGTTTCTACAGTTCTATGATTTTACCTTGTTAACTAATCCATCCCCTTTGGAGAATGCCTCCAAAGTACACCTGAGGCACCAGGACTGGAAAGTAAGCTGAGAGCTCAGTTACTTGACAGTGTGGCTGCACCCTGAGAGATTGCATGGGTTTCTTGATGATCCAAATACTCTGAAAGATGAGGGAAACCAAGACAAAGCAGGAGGTAGAGACAGCAAAAAGGTACATACGTACTTACTGTAATGGAAACACTTATGATCAGTCTCCACCTACCAAATCCAAGTAAATGGGAAATTACACTGTAGTAAATTTAAAAGCATGCTCAGTATTCCTGTGAAAGACTTCAGTATGATTCAGAGCACATGAGACATTTCCACCATGCTGAGGTGAATACAAATACACGGCTCTGCTAGGTGAGGTAGGATGTAAATCAGTTTAAATAGTTCTGGTCTTTCACAGTTCAGGGCACCAGCCTGCACCGGCTTGGGACCAAAGCGAACAGTCCCCACAAATTAACGCACAGCTGAGTGCCTTTTGTGAGTACTCTTGAGGGCAGGTGTCTCCGGCTTGTCCTGGGGAAATATTGCCAGTGGATCAGACAAAGGAAAGAGCAGCTGGCATGAAAAGCTTGGCTTTGAGAAATGGAAACAGAAAGGTGTCAAACACGTTCTGCAGTTCAGTCCCCAGGCTAGAAAATGAGATTGAAAGAGGAGACATAAACAACCTTTGCATTAAACTGTCCTTGCTGCTGCTGGAAGCCCCTGCTGCTTCCCTTAGACAGTCTTTGCTGAGCCTCTGAGCTGTGGAAAGGTGTTTCTGCAGTGGGTATGACCTCTCCTGTGCAATATCCCTCCTGCCTTGAGGGTTTAGCACTTGGCTTTGTGCTTGTTGGTGTATTCCCCAATTTCCTCTTTGCCTAATGTCAGGAGGTGCACCTTTCCAAATGACTCTAAGGAAAGATCTAGCAGAACATGGAGATATTTGCGATGGGATTTGCCGTACACCATGCTGCCTCCTTCACAGCCAGCTTTGCATTATAAGCTAAACCCTTGTGAGGAGGGCTGGGCTTTGCTGGGGAAGTGGAAAAGGCACCTCCAGACGTATCGTTAGACATACTGAGGGTGCATTAGAGTTTACTTCCCTCTCCTCTCACCCAACCTATTTCACATACGTGTCCTCTGACCGAGATAAGTCCCGTTCCCCAGGCAAGGGAACCGTGGTGCAGGCACTGAGGTAGGTCAGGACCTGCCTTAGTAGGTCTGCTACTACTTGCCCTTGTTGGATGGAAAGAACCATATGACTCCGTCATGTGTTTATACAAAACGCCTGCAGTGGTTGTCTGTCCATCTATGTCTGAGATCCTCACATCCTCACAGTAGTGATGTAGGAACTACTGGATGCTATCTCTATTCAGCAGTTTTTGGAAAACTGGGCGTTTCAAGGGAGATTTGAAGGAAGAAAAGGGAAAAAAAAAAAAAAAAAAAAAAAAAGATTCTTTAGTGCATATGAAAAAGGAGTGAGAACAGGAGAGGCCTTGCAATAGCCTGTCAGCTGGAAGTGGCTTTTCTTGACATCTTTCTGCATCAATTCTTCTCAATGTTCAACTTTATTGGTTTTTCAATATCTGCATAAAGTTTAGTGTTTCATGAAACAACATTCCATAACCAGAAAAGGAAAGCAAAAGCAAACCAAAGCACACATCAGCATTAACTAAGGTAATGAAACAAGACACTTTTGTTCTCTTGTCTCACAGAATATTTTGAAAGTATGCTTATATAAATACCACCAAACTTTCCAAATCTATAACGGAAGGGAAACTGATATCAATTATGTGTTTAGTAATCCTCTCAAAATATAATAACAACAGGCTTAATGACGTCAGGTCTATCTGCTGTAGTGAAAAGACATTAAAAAGCAATCATAAACAAAATCAGATCTCTACCTAATGCTCTGCTCACTGGGATATAGGAAGGCAGATTACTGTACTTTAAGGGGTTTGTCTGAGACAGCAGCATAAGGAAGGATAAACTGCAGATAGATTGACTACACATATTTTGGTTAAAATACTGGTGATGCATGAATCCTGACTCTCAACAAGTGCAATTGTCAACTAAATACTTGCTGATTAAATTACAGGCAAAGGAAAGATCTCACAATTGTCCGTGCGTGGTTGTTCTCAGACTTTTATTCTTCTGAATTTGCAGTGTATAGCTAATTAGCAAAATTTGCATTGTTCTGCTTCTTCTCCCTTATTGAGGAAATCAACGTTTTCAGCCTGAGGATAAGAAATAGCAAACGCCACATATGCTTATGCAGTATCTGTGTGCTCTTTAGTTCTTCTAACAAGAAGTAGGATGCATCTAGAGTCAGATTGAGGAGGATTCAAAAGCAGTGAGTGTAAACATTCAACATCAAATACGCCGGCATAATAACGATATAATTCGAAAAAATCACAGCAAAATGGAGTGTTTATTCACAAAAGCAAAAATATTTGTAAATCAATTATTAATGACATAACCAATGTCAGTGTTAGTAAAACAGACTTTTATATTTGGGGGATTAAATAAATATACCAGCATGTATAGAGAGCTGGTAGAGCTATTGAATCTCAGCTTTGTGGGAAACTCAGTAGTTCTGATTTTTTTTTTTTTTTTCCACTGCAATCTGAAATATAATGCTACATTTTGATTTTTGCCTCTTCTGCATTTAAAAAAGCATCACGTTTTGGGTCAATAAGAATATATCACTAAAACTATTTCAACATTTATTTTTGTTTGACTTCTAGTATTTCATTTTTACTAGATAAAACTGTAGAATATGGAATTAAAAGAAAGTGAATATAAAATTAAACATGAACATAAATGCAGAATAAAAGAGAACATAATAAATAAGCTTACAACATAAAATAAATCTGAATAAACAATGTATCCTAAAGTATATTTCAAATGGAATAACTCTAACAAATATATGCTAAAATGTATTATGTAAAATCTTTTTTTAAAGCAACACTGAATTGAAATCAATGCATTCTTCATGAAGGTTGAGATTTTGATGACTTTGCAAATTGTGATGGAAAAATGTTTTGCCAAAACCCTGCAAACGAAAGCTAATATATTTTGAAAAAAAGCATGTTAAGAAGCAGTTTCAGATTACATACTTGGGCCAAATGGATAACAAGACTATTTCCAGCTAATTTCAGATGGGGAAGCAGATGGGGCTGTTTCTTGCTGCTAGAGTTCTGTGGTCACAGTCTCTCAAGGGCTGAACTTGAACATCCGAGTTCTTGTAATTGTTGTTATCATCACGACTACAATTAATTTGATCAGATCTGCAATCCCAACTTTTAGCTTACTGTACTTTGCACTGTGCAAAGGACAGGAAGATTTTATCACTGCCTGAAAAATGTTCAGCCCAGTAGAAATTTAGGTGCCGTTTACGTGACGCATCTCACCTAGGTTTAGAGGTGGGATTCACTTGCAAATACATGGAAGTCTTGTACAATTTGGAAGTTCCCAGAGTGTCCATGGCATCTGCTCGGGGCTGGCAGAGAACACATAGACCTGCAGAAGACTCATACTCTTCTGGACTGGCATCAGGTGCCATCAGTGGTTCGAAATGACACTACGTGCCTCTATTAAGGGAACTAAATTCCACATTATGTATTCAGAGTGCAGGTCTCTATATGAGCAAGTTAACAAGGCTTCAGATTCGGTCAATGGGAAGTCCATGGAAGGTAGTCTGTGACCTGAACTATTCTAGGCATTTGTCTTCGGAACAGACAATTTGTTCCCAAACTCCACTTATTCTCATGGGGAGCATGGGGTGACTTGCTCACATTGAATCATCAAATGGCTTGGGTTAGAAGGGACCTTCAAAGACCATCTGTTCCAACTCCCCTACCATAAGCAGGGACATCTTTCACTAGATCAGGTTGCTCGGAGCCCCATCCAACCTGACCTTAAACATTTCCAGTGATGGAGCATCCCCAACTTCTCTGGGCATCCTGGTTCAGTGTCTCACACCTTCGTTGCAAAAAATGTCTTCCTTACGGCCAATCCAAACCTACCCTCCTTCAGTTTAAAACCATTGCCCCTTGTCCTGTCACTACAGGACTTGGTAAAAGGTCTCTCTCTGCCTTTCTTTGAAACTCCCTTTAAGTACTGAAAGGCCGCCATCATGTCTCCCCTCAGCCTTCTCTTCTCCAGGCTGAACAAGCCCAACTCTCTCAGCCTGTCCTCATAGGAGAGGTGCTCCAGCCCTCGGATCATTTTTGTGGCCTCCTCTGGACGCTCCAACAGCTCTATCTCCTTCTTGTGCTGAGGCCCCGGAGCTGGACACAGTACTCCACGTGGGCTCTCATGAGAGTGGAGTAGAAGGGCAGAATCACCGCCCTTGTCCTGCTGATCACGTTTCTTTTGATGCAACCCAGGAGACTATTGGCTTTCTGGGTTGGAAGTGCACATAGCCAGCTCATGTCTCGTCTTTCATCCACCAGTGTCCCCAAGTTCTTCTCCACGCGGCTGCTTTCAATCCATTCATAACCTAGTCTGTATTGACACTGAAGATGACGGCCCCAACCCAGGTGCAGGACCTCGCATTTGGCCTTGTTGTAATTCTTGAGGTTGGTCATGTTACTGACACCAGTTTTCAGGGAGACAATTTTCATCCTGATGTTTGCTGGAGTGCCGGTAAGATAGTTATCTGGATTTGGGACCTCAGAGAGATCAGACGTGAGTAACTCCAAAGCAAACAGCACAGGACATGTTGGGATGGCCTTTTTCATATGACATCATGCAAGATTCTAACATTGGGTAACCAGAACTGATAGACACCTGGAAATTTTCAAGCCGTGAAATGCTGCTTTTGCTTACATCCCTGCTTACCTTTGAGATCTGCAGAGATGCATCCTTTAGCGGGGAACGGTCTGAAAAGGGCTGCGGAAGGCACTGCTTTTCATTGCCTACAATTGCAGGGATCACACCATACAATCCCTCTGGAACTCGCAATGATTCAAAACCATTTAACTTCACTTAAACATGGACTGACAGGTAGCTAAAGGTTTGGATACATTTCAGCAATGATTCTTTACTATGATTCTCATTTTTAGCATGATCACACTGTAACACTCCATCTCTCTTAACTAACTGTCAGTCCTGCTTCTCCCTCCTAGCACTGTTTCCATCCGCTTCCCAGTGTCAATGAGACTGAAGGAATGACTCAGAGTTGCAAGAATTTGTTCTTAGAAATGTACAGAAGACTACATTTGTGGAGGGCAAGGTTTCACCAGAATTACCTGTTCATCTTGGCCTGATGACACATTGGTCATTATGTGTGCACACTGATGGTAGTGCGGCCTCTTCTGCTTCTTGCTAAACTGGTAATGAGGGAACATGAGAGGAGCTGGAGGCAGTATGGATGGGAGTTCAAGGGTTTACAGGAAGAAATGGAGAGATTTGTGGAGTTTCAGGGTTAGGTAGGACTGGAGGTGTTGGGATCTGAGAAGTGGATACGTCGCCAGGCTTGGGATTTGGGAAGGTCCTTAGTGTATCTCAGTAGGTGGAGATCATTCTGTACATGGGAGGAAAGCTGACACTATTGTGGTAGGATTGTTTACAAAACATTGTGCACACCATTCTGCAGAAAATCTGTCTTAATTCAATTCTGCTGCTTATGAGTAATATTTGGGTGGCTTATAATCAAGAATATTTATTTTTTACTTTTCAGAATTGAGCGCTATGGTGACTGTTATGTCCTGGTCCACAGGGCAGTCCATTTTGATTTTCCTTTTGTGTTCATTTGTGCAGCTAATGTGAGTATTTTCCTAATCAATGCTGGTAGATTCCTCTTTAATTAATATTGATGAGTTGGAGGAAGAAGAGCATGGACCACTAGTAATGTTTCCCTGCGGTTGAGTGTTTGAGGGGAACAGGAAGCCTTGTAAACCAGAAATCATTATGGAGGGACATCCTCCAAAAACGTTTCTCAGCTGGACCCTTGTTTCCATTCAGAAAAGAGATGAAACACTCCAGAGTCATCATGTGAAGATGGAGAAGATACATTAAGAAACAAGGGATGCTGAGAAATACAGGAATCGCAAAGATGGGTGTATCTGTACGGTTCAGGTAGCGCTTCACTTTACTCCTGACTGGATCCAACACACACTGGCACCAGGAAAAGCTCTGCTGGAGATTTAATGCTGTAAGTGATATAGTCCTGCCTCATCCCAGCATAGATACTGTTGGACAGGAAGATGCAAGTGGCTTCATCAGGCTGCCTACATACAAAACTCTTTACATACAGAAATAAAGACTGCCTAGAGTACTCTTTCTGATGGGAAAACTTCATGTTAATACGTCCCAATCTCACCATAGCACAGGGCTGGTATAATAACATTGGTTTTCCCTGTTGACTTCACAAAGAAGAGATCTGGCAATCTGTCACAGACAAAATAGATCTGTTCAAATGAAACCACCCTGACAAAGAGCATCTTTCTTAATATTTAAATTAACTGGGTCCCCCCCCATAATACCAGTCACAGAGCCAAATTCTTAGCTGCGCTTTCCCTTTGTTTCTTTTGTTTGTTTAATCTGATTTATTTTAATCAACCATTTGTTTTTGGAGCTGTCTTTATGAATCTGTTTAAATGGGCTGGGTGCTACTTCAGAAATAGAGCTTTGTCATCCGTTTTTGTCTCCTTTTCCTCCTGGTTTGCACTCTTCCTAATGAGGTGCCAAACCTAGAGTTTAGAAGATTCTTTTTTATGTCTCTTTTAAGCAGACAATCCAGTCTGCTTGAATAAAGGCTGATCAAAAATTAAGTGAGGGCTTCGGGATTTGCCTTGACACAAAGTGAGACTGTCCAGTGACCTAAGGCAATGCACTGCCCAGGAAAAAAAGCTTATAGGAAGGGTTCATGTGCCATGGGCAGGAGTTGAGCTACCTTTTCTGGCAGTCACTCTTTCTAGATCATCATGGCCACAACACCATTGCAAACAGTGAAGCAGAGACAGCTCTATCACAGCACCAGAAGCAAAATCAAAGGTTGTTAACCTGAATGAAGATGAATGAAGTCTAGAAAGGGCTGAATAGGGGCTGTCAGGGGAAGAAACAGGGTTGAAAAAGGGCAACCAGGGACAGTGGGAGACCCCTGAACAGTCAGGCTTGTCTCTTCTGTTTGGTGGGGTAGGAGATGTGAGTACAGAAAACATTGCTGCATGGAGGAGCGTGGTTCTTCTGAGCACCGTGTCCTTCCAGGTGGCATCACACCAGCTGCAGCACCCAGCGTTGTCTCTTGCTCTGCACCATCAGTCAAGGGCTCAGGACGGCCGCAGTGCAGAGGCAGGAGAGTGCTCAAAGTCAGTTATATGCTGACCAGGCTGCTGGGTAACACGAGGTGAGAGCAGTATGAATCTCTTTTTCAATATATGACTTGAGAGGTTTGAGAACTTGGAGCGTTCCCCAGACACAGACTAAATGGGACATACTAGCTGATCCAAAGTGAAAAATCAGGTAGGTTTGCCTGGATATCAGCGAAACAAATGGGGCTTATCAGAAACTCAAAGGTCAGAACTTGTCACTTACCAAAAAGAGTATCAGGTGGGAGTAGCTTGTGAGTACTACAGCAGAAGCTGTGTGATGAGACAGAAAGGAACTACTTTGCAGTATTGCCTGCAGTGTTTTTCCTTGTCAATGCTTGGGACACCCTGATCACCCTGTTAAAGTTGCATCTAAACAGAATACCCTGGAGGGGCTGGTACAAATGCTGGCTTTGCTATAATCATTTATTAACACTTTCAGCTCTTTCTGAAAAACCACTTCTAGAACATAACTGATTCAAACCAGATACAGACTTCCCTTTTCTTAGTATTATTTATTACAATTTAATCATCCCTAGCTTTTCAGATCTGTCATTAAATTTCTGCCAAGTATGCTGAGTGACGCAGCAAAATCGCAACAGAAATTCCCTCTGTGTGCATTTTTCTTTACCTTACTGCAGATGTTATCAAGCTATGAGGCTGGACATGGTCCACCTACAGCCATCCCAATACCCTTCCCCATTATGTCATATAACAAAAGAGTAAAGGAGACTTAGGAAGAAGAAGGGAAAGGTGGAAAGGGCAAAAAGTCTTTGTGCCACAGGGTCCTTTCTGCTCTCTCAGTCCCCCGCTCCCTGCCTGCCTCCCCTGAGAGGCAATGTCAAAGCAGACAAGGTGCCCCTGCTTCATTTTCAAAGCTCCTTTCTGCTTCAGGGTCTCAGACTGCTCTGAGAAAAGAAGGGACAACAGCTCTTGGTCATCCCCAGGTCTTTTAGTCAGGACAAGGACACAGAGAATAAAATGTGAAGAGGGATGGAGATTGCAAGTACCAGCTGTGGAACTTTGGAGAAGAACAAATTCGAGGGGAGATGTGACCTGGAAGGAAAGACCAGGCATGGATTTTAAGGTGAAGCAGAAAGGTTACAGAGGAATTACTTAGATGGGATAGAGGTCTAAGGGGACCAGATTGGGTAGGGAAAATGGAAAGGAAAGAGGAGAAACTCCACGAGACAAGTAGAGTTAAGAGAGAGCATGAAATATTCTTGTGCTCTGTTTGATTCATCTACATGGATACTGTCCCTTGAAAAAAAGGTCATGGGGAACAGGAGCTCTCTGACCAAAATAGAATCATAGAATCATGTAATAGTTAGGGTTGGAAGGACCCTTTAAAGGTCACCTAATCCAACCCCCTGCCATGAGCACGGCCATCTGCAACTAGATCAGGTTGCTCACAGCCCCATCCAACCTGACCTTGAATGTTTCCTGGGATGGGGCTTCTACCACCTCTCTGGGCAACCTGTGCCAGTGCTGCACCACCTGCATTCTAACAAATTTCTTCTATATCTCCCCTCTTTCAGGTTAAAACCGTTGCCCTTTGTCCTATCACAGCAGACCTTGCAAAAAAGTTTCTTGCCATCTTTCTTATGGGCCCCCTTTACGTATAAATAAATTGGATACCACAAATGAGATGCTTTGGAAGGTGGAGTCCACATCCCCTCTGAGTACCTCAATGCAGTTTGTCTATCTATCTGTCTGTCCAGCTTTGCAGAAATCTCTGGAGGATTCCCACTTCAGCGCCCTGAGTACAACTCTGGGACCAGCAAAGCCAGAGGTTGCACCAGTAAACGTATGAGATGTTTGGTGCTAACCTAGGACAAGACTCACTGGTGGTGACCCGGGGCTGTGTTTGCTAGGGTGGTGCAGACACCATTAATATCGGTAAGGATCTCCCCATCCCTTTTGCTAAAGCATCTAGCAGGACTGGTCAAATGAAAGGCTTCGGGGTCCGATATTTAGATTCACTTCCAAATTAGATTAGGTCTAGCTTCTAACAGAAAGCAAAATTCATCTTTTAATGTATGGAAGGTACACCAACTTTTCAATCTTGTTATTTAGTCAAGCTGAGATGTGTTCAGGTGGTCATCAGTGACCAGTAGAAAAGGTGCTTGACAAAAATCACATGCAATATGTAGGCATCTTAGCTAATAAGGCCCAGTTCTGATTAAATACGTAGTTAGAGAAGAAAGCTTTGCTATACGTTAATAATGAATGCATTCCTTTTCATAGGAGAAAAGTCAGGATTTATAACACTCACTTACTATTTTTGGAGGATTTAAAAAAAAAAAAAAAAAGTCATAACACTTGAAATTGTCCCAAGTCCTGTTTCAGGGATGTGAATGAAGTATTTCATTTTCCTAAAGCAGGAACATTCAGTACTTAGCATTTCCAATCGGAGTTTATTTTAGTCTAATTTATTTTCAACAGCTTTCCCCTTATATTGAGTGTTCTGCGAAAAGATAAAGATAATACGTTCCCACTAGAGACAAGGGATAAAACAACATCAGCAAAAAAAGATGTGTACATTGAATCAATCCTCTTAGTGAGCTGAGATTTCAGCCAGAGAAATAGGAGCAGGAGGGTTGGAGACTCCAGGTGCGCGAGGTGTGTTCTCCTCGGCAGAGGGATGTCATTGGTATATTGTGGGAAGTAAGTTTATATTTTGGTTTTACCATGCAGCACGGCTTTGAGATACGGAAGTTGAAGCTCCTCTTACTTGTTAAGGGTCCAATAGCTCCAGCCAAATCTTTGGTATTTAGGGCAGCATCTTTTTTATTTGCATTTTTAATTTTTTTTTTTTTTAAAAAAGGGAAAGATGTTTTCTCTGATTTTTGTTTTGTTTTATTTCTTTTAATCAGATAAAGATGAATAAGAAATTTTCACAAAATATTAACCTGTAAGGAATAGGTTAATCCCACATCCAGATAGACTTCAGCTAAAAGGGAAGTAGCTGGAAGTTGGTCATAAACACAGTTGAGACTTTCTGGTAACTGGTAGCCTCCTTGTTTTCAGGAACTTCTTTTTTGGTAGGAGAGCTGGAGCTGATATTTGGATCCCATCTCAGTGCTTCTGTATTTTCTTCTGCCTTTGTCTCGTCAGGTGTGTTACTTTTTTCTTAGCAGCTGGTTTTCTGGAAATCCTTAAAAAATAGGCAGCATCCTTCTTTTGATGGTTTCTGTTCCTCCTGGACAACTGCTAACATTCCTCAGTTGATTATGATAAATGTCCCTGGTGTAACTAATTTAACTGTTATGTCTGCAAATTGTCAGCTTCTATCAGCTTGAGATCTAACAGTTTGCCCTACTTGTTGTAAAGGTTTGATACTCGTGTGTCTTGCTTTTATAACTATTCTAGAATTGCCTGGAGAGCCTGGCACTAAGGTGTCCTTCCTCTAATCTTCTAAGGTTTTGCTTCCGACACAAACCTTTACATGTAATCATAGAATCATAGAATCACAGAATGATAGAATGGTTTGGGTTGGAAGGCACCATGAAGGTCATCATGTCCAACCCCCCTGCCTTATCAGGGGCACCTTCAACTAGACCAGATCACTCAGAGCCCCATCCAACCTGACCTTGAATGTTTCCAGGGATGGGGCTTCTACCACCTCTCTGGGCAGCCTGTGCCAGTGTTTTATCACCCTCAGCGTAAAAAAAAATTTCCTAAGATCTAGTCTGAATTTCTCCTCTTTTATTTTGCAACCATTACCCCTTGTCTTATTGCTACAGGCCCTTCTAAAACCTTTTCCCCATCTTTCTTTATAAACCCCCTTTAGTTATTGAAAGGCTGTGATAAGGTCTCCTCGGAGCCTTCTCTTCTCCAAGCTGTACAAACTCAAATCTCTCAGCCTCTCATAATACTTTGTTTACATTGTCTGCTATTATTTGTCATTTATTTCTTTCTTTTCTGAGATGTTTTTCTATTTGCACTAACTTCTCCTTTCCCATTGGACTGTTCTCTGCAAAGATGGTTGGAATAGTTATGACACAAACCCCCTCTCCATAAATTACCCTTTTAAAGGCTCACTCTCTGAAAATCCTCTGCAAGGACCAAAGGCTGCTTATTCACAGCGCTTGTTGGAGATGTTTGTATAGATGCATCAGCTTCTTATTCTTTAAAGGCTTTGCAAGCGCAGCAAAGAACACGCAGTCCAGTGTTAATGGTGGGGTGACAATTTCTGGGTTGCCTCGGTATGAGTAATAGTGACATACAAGGATTTGTCAAGAGACAGCTGGCATACATCAAGGTTAAAGACTGTGGAGCAGCTTTTAGAATTAGTTATCTGAGCACATTTCTGTTTCTCCTGCCCTGCCCTGCCCTGGGTGCTTCGTACTGTATTACATGAAGACGTCAACAGTAAAACACAATCCAAGGAGCTGGCCTTGACTCAGTTCACTTGAGGTTGATGGTACATGTGCTAAACACAAACAGAGGTAGCTAGACACCCTTGTATGGACTAGCCAGGACTATGTGCTTCCCACCTATGCACTTGACCTTGCTGCCTAGACAAGGTCAGTTACCTGCATCCCTCTCTTGAGTGAGTTATACCTTGCATGGACTGCAGAGGGAGATAAGGACATCTGGGCTCCAAACCTAGACTGAAATTAAGGTACATATTTCACTAGACTTTTCTTTGCAAAGTGACTCATGACAGAGAATAGAAACTCTTAAATCACCACTGTCTAAAAGGCATAGTATGGAAATGCATTTTGGGACTGCGAAAGCTCTAGCAAACCTTTATATGTCTCAGAAATGGGTGATATTCTAAGCAGGAATTTATGGCCTTTGCTAGTGGTCTGTTCAAGAGCTTTACCTGGAAAGGTCTATATCTTCTCTAGATTATTTGCAGCCAAAAAAAATTCCCTGGAAGAAATGTTCAACAAGAAAATCCAAGGTGGACAAGAATGTCCCACCAAACATAATTTTGCTTCTGCAATCATACACTGCTGTTCCTGCTCGGCTTGGCAAATTGTGGTGTGCTGGGCTGTGAGACAGAACTGAAATTCTGCAACCAGCCGTGGAAGAGCTATGGATTAGAAACAAAGCTCAGCATAGAGACTGCTAATTTCACTGGGAATAAAATATCTCTGCAAGTCATATCAAGTCATATCAGCAACCTGATCTAGTTGCAGATGACCCTGCTCATGGCTAGGGGGGTTGGACTAGATAACCTTTAGAGGCCCCTTCGAGCCCAGATTATTCTGTGGTTGTATGATATCACACTGATAAGGTGGGGTTGCTGGACATGTCAGAAGCCTGGTTCAGGTCATATACAGCAAACCTAACTCCTGTACTTCAGTCCCACTGCTTTTACATCCACCAATGTTGTTTAAAAGAAGAGGATGAGGTGAACCCCTGTTGAGTAGACACTAATTATAGCAGATCTACAGAATTTAAGCAACCTCTTCTCCCAAAAATCTCTTGGGCTGTGAGCTAGTCTGTGCTCAATTCAACCCCAGGAAGGATCTCAGTGCTCTCTCTAGGCTCCTTGGAGGACTACTGCCTTACTGCACAGCAAAGCACAGGTGGTTCTGGGCCATGCCAAGGGTTCTTGCCTTATTTGTCCATCACAAGGACCACCCCACTGCCATAATGACCTCCCTTTTTCTGCCATGTTGGATCTCCCTTCAAAACAATGCATAGAAAATACATAATTCCTTCCCTACCTCCCTCTCTCCAACAGTTTGATAACCATCAAAATGTCATTTCAACCACCATTCAGCAACCTTGCTTGGAGGAAAGAAGAATAAACAATCCAACAAGGGGCTTAAATACTCCAAACCCCTCTACTTAGTGCAAGATGCTTTTGTGTCCTTTATTATTCTCTCCTCCATTTTCCCTCTCCCCGGTCCTCCCCCATTGCTTTTCTGCTCCAGCATCTTGGCCCCTTTCACACACAACATCCTTTCCCTTTCACAAAACCACGAAGACCCGGAGGGGAGGAGGATAAGAAAATGCTGCAAGCAGCCAAATCCATCCACTTCCTGTGACACTTGAGCTGCTGAAGACAGATATTGACATTTTTTACATGTATCGATGTATTGTGTGTTTTCGTGGGGTGATTTTTTTTTTTTTTTTGAGGTCCTCTTTTCCAAATTTCTTTTCTTGTTCATTTGAAAGCAACTGAAAATTAAATCTGCAAGTGGAGCATAGTTTACCCCCACATTCCCAAGCTTTCCTTTCCTTTATTTTCTTAAGCTGCACTCCTTGCAATGCTTGAAGAGGAAGGGGAAAGATTTCATCATGTTGTGTCTTCCACACGCCCACCCAGCTCCATGCATCAGGGCAGTTAAGCAGTCCTACTGTGACTGAAATCCTCCATCACCGGACCTGCATGAGCAAATATCCGCTGGGGTTTCATGAACTTCCATCATGGCCATGGTGACTGCGTGAGCACAAGGGGAGCTAACAGAGGTTTTTTAGAGAGGCTAACATTGCACATGGGGTGTTTTGCTACATCTCATGTCCAATGAGAGGACTATTGAATTCTTTGGCTTATGTTACACTGTCAAGAACACACCCAGCAAAAGTGAATTAAATGGTATCAGGTAACAAGGCATCTCACAGGGCTTGAGTTTGCAGCTGGTCTTATTCTTGGCCATGTGGCTTTGCTGGAGCAGGGTTGTTTCATTCTGATTTCAGTACAGAATGCTATTTGTGTGCATGAGAACTTGATATAAAATAGTTCAGATCTTGCCTCCAAACACCTTTGAGGCTCCACAGAGTTACTCATTAGTACTGCAGTTGTACTCTTGAGTTATACCTGTGTGAGTCTGGGCTGATGCCGGGGCTCAACTTTTCATAGAATCACAGAATCATTTAGATTGGAAGAGACATTCAAGATCATCGTGTCCAACTGTTAACCTAGCACTGCCAAAAGATCATCGTGTCCAACTGTTAACCCAGCACTGCCAAAAGTCCACCACTAAACCATGTCCCTAAGCACCACATTTAGACGTCTTTTGAATCTGTCTAAGAATGGTGACTCAACCGCATCCCTGGGCAGCCTGTTCCAGGGCCTGACAACCCTTCCAGTAAAGAAACTTTTCCTAATATCCAATCTAAACCTCCCCTGGTGCAACTTGAGGCCGTTTCTTCTTGTTCTATCGTCTGTTGCTTGGGAGAAGAGATTAGAGATTTCTAAGATGATTCCGGTGACTGGAGAGAGGAGCTTGCACTGGGAATGCATATCAGTGGGCAGTGTGGAGGTAAGATCCTGCAACCCCTGGGTTTGCTTCCAGGTAACTTTCTGTTTCAGGAGGGTTATACTATAAACCCATTGTTGCTTCCTTTGGGGGGTGCTTTTGAGAGACTCTGTGTAGGTCAAAGACCAGTGAGAGAGGAGACACCTCTGCTATGAGAAACTACACACACAACTTCAAGGAACATCTCCTCGTGGATCTTTCTCCTGTCCAGCTGTGTGAAAGATGAGCCTTGGTCCAAAGGCCAGCCATGGCACCCTAGGGGGTCTGACTAGCAGCCTGCCCTCTACAAATGTTAGATCACAAACGTATAAGCTGTCAGCATTTTTCAGGCTGGTAAGAAATCAAAGAGTCAATGTCTTTCTGTCCATCACAGAATTGTGTTTAGCATCATTGTTGTGGTTTAACCCCAGGTGGTAACCCAATACCATGCAGCTGCTCACTCGCTCCCCTTCTTGCCGGTGGGGTGGGGAGGAGAATCAGAGATAAAGGAAAACTCATGAGCTGAGATAAAAACAGTTCACCAGGACA
>KL289917.1:6304-25098 GCA_000699545.1 Podiceps cristatus | reverse complement strand
CTCTCTTTGCCCAGTTTAGATCAACTATTCTAGCTAGCGGCAATGAACAACAGCAGCATACTATCACCATTCTGCACATACTAAATCCAAAACCCAGGAGCCATTGAAATCTAGCTCCGTCCTGGCTGAAACCAGGACAGACTGAAAAGGAAAACTGGGATCACAGGGCTTCAGGCTCCCCTTGCATTATAACATGTGTTTCAGTGGATTCACTGTCAGGTATTATCAAAAATAAACAAAAAAAAATATTCAAAGCAGTTCTGAATATAATACATCAGCTTCAGGTATGATTTTCCTTAGGGGTCACTGTATTTTTTCCTGTGTATTTTTGATTAACTAGTTCATGAATGTATCAATCTGCCCTGAGACTTCTGATCATTACTGCAGTTTAATGAGGCTCTTCTCTATACAAAACTAACATTCTAGCCTGCAACAACATGTATTTAAATCAAACCTCTAGCACAGTGTGGTTTTGACAAATATTCAGCAAGTCCCACACAGAGACTAAAGTTCAAGCAACAGATCTCTTGCCACATTCAGCTGCACTTGGGAAATTCCTGTTGAACATTCATGTGTTTTCTGTCTTTCTTATTGGCTTTTTGGAGGCTTTCTTTCCTTTTTGCTGCCATGGCAGATGAAGCGGATATAACAAATTATGTCTTTCACTGACAGAAGAGTTTGCACCCGGCGGAACAGCTGACCTTGAGAACTTCAAAGAGGAACCCATGCTCCCAAGTGTCGCTAGACTGCTGATGAAGGCAAGGATCTGTGAATAGATGTTGGCAAAGTGGGTGTCTCTTCTCCCCCGACAGAGAATTTAAGCTGCTGATGACAACCTTCTTCTGTTATCAGACACTCCCTTAACTCAAGTGGCAGAAGTCCATGCTATGCAACTGAAACATTCCAAACCTTGTGATGGTTCATACCCAGTCCTGTATTCCTACATGATGGAAATCTTGTTTTCAGCTACTTTGGTTTTAAATTTAGGAAATGGCACACATACATTCATGCACACGTGCACACCCGCTTGCAAAGAACGTTCTTGTGGTTTCAAATTCAGCAAAATCATGCGAAGGACAGAAATGTTAGAATTGAAGATGCAGATGCAACGTTTCTGTGCAATTATAATACAGTAATACAGTCCCTAGATGGCTAATTTAATTTGATTTTTTTCAATTCCCCAAGGATTTTTTACATGGTCTCTTACGCTCCTTCATTCTTACTTTTAATTCTAGGGTCTTGTCTCTTTCTTTTTTTTTTTTTTTTTTTTAAGTTAGAAGATCTGTAGAGAATGAAGACAGTGATTGCAAACACAAAAAGAACATTGAACATTGCACAAGCAACTTAAAGTAATCTTTATTCATGTGGCTACTTTCTGGCTCCCTGATATGTTATCCGGGGGGCTGCTTGGCAGAAGCACACAAAAGGCACCTGCAGACCAGAGCGGTGTCACACTGTGAACAGAGCTTGTCTCACATTACAAGGTGTTCTGGGTATCACATATGGGCATCCAAAATCAACAGCCCCTTTCCGCTTTCCTTTCTTATTCCCTCAGCTCCCTTCCTCCAAAGAGTGGAAAACAACACCCCAGTTCAGTTCACCACATCATCCGAAGACAAATTAAAGGGGGAAGCACTCAGACACATCAGTGGCAAGCACCGCGGAAAAAAACAGGTGGAAATGATTCATGCTGTCCTCAGAGCAGTGTTTGATTAGCTCCCAGTAATAAGGAAAGGGAACGTCTCTTCATCAGTGATGGTAAAACAAAATATTGAACAGCTGCTTATTAAATGGACACTGTGTATCCTGAGCCCTGAAAGGAGCCATAAAACATGAGAGAATGTAATTAAAGACTATCAGAGCACAGGTGCACAAACCAATAAAGGAAGTTGCCTGAGCAGTGTTAATTCGGGCATTGCTTCCATTTTGAGTGTCTGCTTTTGCGACCCTGTTAGTATTCACCAGCCATAGGTATGAATGTGCATAAGCACACACGTGTATGTGTAGCTTTTATCGACAAATGTAACGGTAATGCTGGCTTCATGAGGCTCCTAGTGACAGGTGAATGATGAACATACTAAAGAAACAATTTCATAGCTTCTACATCTTAATGGGGCAATTATGATCATTCATCAAATAAAAGGGACCAAAGAGTCTTACTTAAATGAATGTGATTATATGCAATTACGGTCATCCCTTCTCATCCTCTACCAGGGGCTTTGAGTTTTCACTGCTGCAGTTTAGATGGCTACTAGTTAAAGCACTTCATATGTCACTCGGCCCCTTTCAAAGGGAAGCAGCACAGCCTCATGGGACTGGAAGTTACAGGCTCAGGCTTCAAACCCTCCACACACACACACACGCTCCAGGACCACCTTTTCCAAAGCCAGAACTCACCCTGCTGCTACCTAACCAGATTACCATTCCTCCAGACATTAAATTAAATCATAAAGCACTTCCCGCTGCAGCACGAGGCTCACGCTGGTTCACTGTCACGGCTGCATAATGCAAACGATTTCCTCTTCTCCAGCTCACTGACTCCCATTCAGGCAGGGAGAAATCAAGGCTGTCTGAACGTCAAAGCAAATTTACACAGCTGTAACATGTAACTGAGATCCATGATGCCTCTCAGGGTTGTTTCTCTAATTAGTTGGTGGAGAGATCAGAAGAAATGACTTGAAAGAGAGCACAGTAGTGAGGGCAGGTAAGGGAGTAGGTCAGGAAAGGAGGGAAGATGATGCAGGGAGAAACACAAATAAGGTTTTTTGGATGTCATGTTTCACTTAGATGCTAAATACACAATTGCAAGTCATTGGGCTGTTTTATTAAGTAAAGAATTCTTATTTTACATTAACGGAGCTCTGGACTTTGGTAAAATGGTGAGTCTGTTCTCAAATAGCAAGTAAAATGTAAAAGGTAAAAGGAGACCTCATTGCACAAAGTATCACCGGTTTGCAGTTATCCAGCTCGCACCCACAGATAGCCACTTTCCAAAGCGGTAAGGATTGCGGAGGCTAATACCAGCCCTGCTCTTTGTGTAGCTATTTAAGTCAGGCAGCAAGGTACAAGCTCAGAGCACCGGTACCTGACTCACACTGTGCCCTGTTGCAAATCACTGCACAACATACTAAGTCATTCATCGAAGCCTAACTATCAACTTCACTGGAAAACACGGAAGAACTTAAGTGTCCTGACTCTGCATTTCACAGCCACAGAAACATTTTGAGTTTCCCTTGCTGAGAGCACAGTCCATGTTTACAAATGTTAAAGCCAATAACGAAGCCGACGAGAGGAAAACTGTACTCTGGCAGCGGGCTTGCCAGCCCCAGAACCCTCCTCTTCCCCTGCAGAGCTTCTGCTGCTGCTGTTTCCAACACAAACTGAAGAAAAGGTGAAGCTCGCACCCAATTTTTAAAGCCCCTCATCCCATCATCCAAGTTCCTGCTTATCTGGTCTGGTTCTCTGCAGAAGTAGTAATGTTGCAAGTTATATACCTCGCATGGAACAGGGGCTGCCTTTGGGGACAAGCAGTGTTTTGACCCATGAAGTAGGTCCCATGTTCCCTGGTCAACACTTGCCCACTGAAGTTGGCAAGACCAGAGGAGGTAGCAGTGGCCGTCAGTGCTGCAGGAGCATTTATCAGCATTTCAATGCATCTGGCATGCACCAATAATGAGCCCTAGGAATGGGGGATGTTTAAAATCGAAGTTTAAAACCAAAACCATAATAGCAATAAAAGGCAACAGGGAAAAGGAGAAATAGAAAGCACTGTGGAGGAAAAAGGGTCGGGGGCACCTGCTAAACCAGCTCTCCCAACAGAGAACTTGCAACACCTTGCAGACACCTGCTCTGAGATGTTAACTCCTCTGGGTTGCACCACTGAGAGAGGCACCTGTAGAGTTAAAGGGTTGTTCACTGGTCTTGGGACCAGCTGGGTTTCCCTCCTGCCACCCTGCAAGCCATAGCACCTCTGCCCACTTCCCCCACCTCACTGTAACGCGTGTTCTCTCTCTGAGCCTCTCTTTTCTGTCATTGCTGCACCAGGAACATGACAGGTGAGAAGTGCCTCTCACTGGAACGAAATACCAAATGTTCCCACGAACGCCCAGCCCCCAGCTAATGAAAGCACCTTGTGCTGACAGCAGCTGCTGCAGCGGGAAATGTCGACAGGACTATTACCGCCAGCGATTTCGCTTAGCTGATGGCAACCCTGACCTTTGCTGTGCCCAGAGGCAATTTGTTTTCCCAGCTGCTGGAAAGCTGGAAAGTACCAAGAGACATTACAAAAATGATGCACGCCCTGACCCTGTCTCATCATCATTTGCTAGGAGATGGCTCTCTCCTGAAGGCTGCGGCTGCCAGCAGCTGCAGCACAGCTTCCCGCTGGCTCCATACGGTGACCCACAACGTGGCGTCTGCGGGGGGGCTGCTTCTGTTGGACCATCTCAGTACTGAGCAAGGAGCAGGGGAACTGCCGGCAGCAAGGTTCACAGATCTCTGCTATTCCCTTGCTGTTCAGCTAATGCAACTTTTCTTTAAACTTTGGATACATTTGCAGTAATAAACGGTGAAACATCACTTCTAAATTGCAGTTTAGGGACCTTTGCAGCAGACAAAGTAATAGCCATAGGAAATAGATGTCAGTTCCCCAGAGAAACCTCTTCAAAATCAAGCTGGATACCCATTCAGGTCACACATATCCAAGATATCCATGCAAAAATCCTTGCAGTTGTCAAATCCAGCCAGTTCAAGATCCAGGGGAGCACACAGTTCAGAGAACAGCTTCTGAAGCCCTGTTGCTCTGACTACTGAAATCTTCAGGTATCTAAAAGCTAAAGCATAAAAATACATGTAAACAAAAATCATCACCTTGACCTGAACTGACCATCCGTATAGTCTAGGGAGCTCAGAGGGCTCTCACTATCTGGGAAAGAGCTAGACAAACCCCTCCCCTTCTGCTGTTCCAGAATAGCTGGGAGCGCTGCTCACTGCAGTCACCTAATGAGGGGATTATATAGGTGTGAGCCAGCGAGAATATCCTGCATACAAGATAAAACATGACTCTGACAGACCAGATGAAGGGACATGAGGCAGTCCCATGAGAGGGAAAGGTCCCAGTCATCCCACATTGTTCACTCAAGGAGAGGCTCCTACCCATCCATCCCTCCAGCAACGCTGGAAAGCCATGAGTTAGGTGCAGTGAAACACAGGGAATTCTCCTAGCTAAGAAGCGTCATGGACTGAAACAAGGGCTCCGTGGCTCCTGGCGAGGTGCAGAGTAGGGAGGGCAATAGGAGTATGAGGAGCCATAGGGGAACAGAGGCACCTGGCAGTACCACTCAGCCCCATCGCTGACCCCCGCCGTAGGACAGCCCCAGTCTGTACAGGAAAGACTTTGCCTCTTGACTTTCCTGCCTTGCCCTTACACTTTTCCCAGGAGACAGCTCACTGTTGACTAGGAAGGGTCTTATAACTAAGCCAGCTTATTGCTCATAGGCATTAGGTCTCCAGCATCTTCATGCTATAGAGCTTTTCTGGAAAGCAGAGGCTCTCCCCTGACTCAGTTGTCACCATTACCCCCAGTCTCATGTTCCCTGTCAGCAGGTACAGGATTGCATGAGAACAGTCATGTTAAAAGTTCATCTACCAGAAAAGATTTAAAGGGAAAAGAGTGAAGTAAAGTCAGTTTGACCAAGGTAAACTTTTTGTTGTCTTCCCATGAAAGATGCATAGGGTTTATTTGTTCTATCTTCAGAAATTATCATATTCTAGATTTATTACAACAAAATTTCCCTTCCTGTATTCCTTCTGCCTACATGAATGTTACTAAAGACAATGACAACTGAATAAATACAACTTTTACTGGGATTTTGGGTAGCCAAGCTCCTACACTAACACTTCTCTCAAGTTTTCTACAGCAGTCACAGATCTTCCTTAAGAGATTGAACCAGAGGCCTCAAGCAGCAGAGGAGACTACTGTTAATTTTAATTTTATGCCAGATCTGTCATATATTCAACATAGTCTTTCCATGCACTGGCCTGCTAGGAAAAAAAAAAAAAAAAAAAAAAGCTTGCATTTTTTTCCCAATAGCTGCATTTAGAGGGTAGGACAACTAGACTACCATTCAGATATCATATGTCATCACCATTTCCTGTTACTAGGTCTTTTCTTTTTTTTTTGTATCTCTGGGGGATATAGGCAATCAGCTTTGTAAAGCAGAAAGATTCTTCCTGTGTGTACAAGAAGCAACTCGTATAAAGGGACTGGGAACCCACTGCAATCTCTGATTCAAATATAAACAAACATAATTATTTCAGTGTCAGTCTCTGGTGTTATTGATACTGTTTCATGAAAGAGAGAAGTAAACTCCTTTCAGGTTCTTGGTGCGTCTTGGAACTTTGAAACATCAGAGATTTAATGCCAGTCTTCATTATCCTCAAACAAAACATATTTATAGACTACTTTGCTCCTGAGTCCAGTGACCCTCATGGTGTGCACCTACCCTCAGAGAAGCTGCTAGGTTTGCACTCAAGTCCAGATTTATGCAGGAATTATACAAAAATCACCCGGGAAGTTGGCCCTTCCAGTGGCATAAATCAGCAGCATTAGGTCCGACTTAAAGATGCTACATACTTTATAGCTGTTCAGGAGCTGAGTTCTTCATATTCAGCTCTAGTTTCTAAAATACAGGTCTGAAACAGAGCTCTAGAAGCAGAAGGTCTACCTGGGCAGGCAGGAACACCAACAGCCACAACCACAATTGGAGAAATGTTTGGTTAAACTTCACCTCTCCTACAGGAAGTTTAAGTCCCGTAAACATTTTAAAAAGTTTTGGGGTTTTTTGGTTTTGTTTTTGGTTTGTTTTTTTTTTTTTCCTGATACCTCAGTTTTGGTTGCCGGTATTAGATAGGCTGCTCAGCTGCCAAATCTATGTCAATCAGACCTTCCATGCTAAGGTCTCCCACGTACCAAGGAGAAATACACTTCTGCTGGAATTACTTTTCAGTGGTTTTGCTGATGGGAGCAGGACTCCAGCAGTATACGAACAACAAGCATCAGTTCTGCTCTTCAGCCCACGGCGCACAGTGACCATTACCATGTCTGAGTCCACTTGGCACCCTCCACCCTCCCCACCTCATGTGCTGGATTCCCCGCTATGTCTGACATACTCCTTTCCTGTGTGACCAGGGTAGGTAGCATCTGAAATGAGGTCTCTGGAGAAAAATACAAAGATCCTTCCCCTGACATTCCCACATCATCCCACTGCTATATTGCATTCAAAGAGGTCAAAGGAGCACCATTCCCCCGGAATCCAACTAGATTTACACATCCTAAGAACAGTTATAAGCCATTACAGATTTCCATATCTATGAATAATTACAAGCCTTTCCCTAAGAGATAGCAGTTAGTCCTCTGCCATAGCTGAAAAAGGGAGGATGGGACAAAAGGGTTAGCCTGAAAAATGAGCCTGTTCAGGGCTATTTGCTCCCGTGCCTCCTCCCTTCCAGCCCCTCTGGCAAGGGGCTCCCCCTTGCTGAAAAGGTCCTGCATCTTCCTCTGGCATGGGGCAGCAGAGCCCCTGAGGGCTCCTCCGTCCCACTTCCCAAACCTTTCCTTACAGGCTGCAGCAACAGGGGAGATCATCACCGCCTCCCTCCCCGCAGCTTCATAAGAAGGCATTAAAATTTCTCTGCCAGAGCCGAAGTGGACTTGTTTCCCCCTCCAGATTGGCAGCCGGAAGTTCTCCAGGAAGGCACAGTCATTCGTCATTAAGGTTGAATTAAGGTTGAGCAGTAGATCCAGCAGATCAAACACCGTCTGTATTTAAAGAGGGCACTGGCACACCTTTTATGTCTGCTATAAAAGCCAATTCTCTCTGGCCTTTTTTTTGCTTAGACATTGTCTGGGGAAGAACATGCTTGCTTTAAACAGGGGTGCAGATAATGGAAAAGTGTTGCATCATTTTGTCCTGTTTATATTCTTCTACAGAAAAAAGGTGAGAGAGGTGGGGCTTTTTGGGGGGTGAGCATGTCACGTTTTCCTGGACCTTTGGCAGATGTAAAGTTTCAGTCAAGGCTAATCTCAGTGAGGTTAGGGGAAAAAACAAACAAACAAACACACAACAGTCTAATACCCCTCACTGCTGATGGCCTCTTCACCCCAGGAGAGCAGGGCAGGCTGAACAGGTATCCGTATTGATCTGCTCTGTGATTAAGTACTTGAGCGCTACGGAATACCGAAACAGAAATAGGGCTGCTGTTTAATCGCTTTTATTAGTGGTGCCTGTTAGGACGAGGAAGGGGACAGGGAGTGACAGGTCAGAAAAGGTATATTAAATGAAAAAATAATGTCTGAAATGTGGTGCACTAGGACGGGACTCACAAGCTTTGTAACTAAGCTGCAACCAAAGGAACTGAAATTCCAGCCCAGAGAAATGAACTCCCTGGCTACTCCAATAAGAAACATTTCTCATCTTCCCATCAGGGAGACTTCTTTGCATACACTGTGCTCAAGGCCACCTCTGTTTGCTAAGCCCTGCCATGGCAATGCCTCCCTGTACCACCCCTCCTCTCAAAGGAGCCTGAGGGTCTCTCTGGGCCACAGTCTGCACTGCAGTGCATGACCAAGACACAGCTCGCTCTCCAGCATCGAGGCAAAGAAATGACACAGGGGAAGTGGATTTCTAAATTTCTATGCATGAATGAGGCCACATATCTTTATAGAATAGCAAGGCACAGCAGAACAGCATAGTACCTCCTACAGCGAGCGAGATAAGGGTGTGCTTCTTCGAACCTCTGAAGAAGAAGGGCACATGCAGGCTCAGATACTCCCCTAGCCACCTCACTGCATTGAAGTGCATCAATCTCCTACTGATGTTAACAGAAGCCTGCTATCGATATAATTTTGTTTTTCACTGGTGAAGAGGAGCATACCAGCTAGAGGTCCCTTTAAAAAAGGAATAAATAAAATATCCTCAGAAAAATATCAGGCTTCTGCTACTCAGACTTGGTTTTCTCCATACTGATTTCAGTGCAACCTACATGAGAAAAAAAAAACCTCCCTCATCTGACAGCCTAAGGGCCAGCGCTTCTGCATAAGCACTTTATTCTTCCCTGGGAACAAGATTGTCACGCAAACACAACTGCCTCCTGGAAGCTCCAGAGCTGAGAGGGCATAAGTATTCAGCAAATAAGCACACATCTATACATAACAAATCTGCATCTATTCAAGATGAAGCCGGGCTGCTGGCTATCCACATAATACAGCATTGATGCCTACGCAAACCACTGTCATATTGCTGGCACTTTTATGCAATCTCAGAGCCACATACAACTAAATCTGTATAAATCAGATAATCCACTCCAAAAGAAAAGTATAGAAATTGCAGGCAGGTTGGTGGGGAAAGGGAAAAGAAGGTTGCAGAAAAACATGAACAAAACCCAAATGTAAGCAAAAGTAGGAAGTTTCTTTGTGCATGGGATACTTTAATTGGGCAACAGAGGTTTATATTTGATATATATCATTTCCACTGAGAGCTTTGGACTCTCCTGAGCCAGTAGCAGGTGCAGAAATAGCTATTCTAAGTCAGGCCAAAGGTGAAAGTGCTCCAGTGTCTTGTCTCCAATAACTGCCAATAACTAACACCAAGGTGAACAGCGTAAGAAGAGGATGAAAATAGAGTGACCTTCTCCCACTTACACTCTCCCGCCTCCCGGCAGTCTGCTCTTCAGAAGTTTTCTGTGATGGCATCGCTCTGCATTTAAGAATAGCCTGGGACAATTTCTTCTCTGATTTTTCTAACTGCATTTGATCATTTGGCTGCCTGCAGTTCAGTGGCAGCATAGGCGGAGAGCGGCAGAGACAGTGGGAGGCAAGGCTACTTGAAGCCTTATTCTGCGTGAGACTGAGCAGCACGTGACACTAATACGTTCACACCGGTTGTTTTGGAGGCGAAAGGATACCTGGAAACTTCTAAGTGAGGTAAAAACTGAAATTCAGATGAAGTACTCAGACTATAGATGCGTTCAATTAATTTCATTAGACAAGGGATCTCCCCCAGGCCAAACGGCTTCAAAGTGGTGGAGGAGATAAATTATCCTTCCAATTCAGACTCGTGGCCATCCACCACCTGGGAACCTAGTTGAATTATTATTAATTTTTCCCCCCTCAGCAGCAGCGGAAAATATCTGTAATTAGATTCAGGAAGAGGGGACATTTCCAGAATATAAACTTTGAGCTTTCCCTTGATTGCTTTCAAACTTGACTCTTGCAACATCCTCAATTACCCCCTCCCTGTCCAAACCTATCGGGTTTTTCTTGATGTTTCTGAGGACTTGTTTAAAAAGTCTGCCAGACATAATACTACCTCATCATTTCCTCCACTAGATGGATTACTTTTGGAGGGCCAGAGTACAGTGATTTTCACTGACCTTACAAAGGGACAGAGATAAATAGCCTTTAAGGGGAAAAGTTAGCTTTCTGCCATAAGATGACATCAAAGAGCTTGGTAAAGCACAAATTGATTTGAAGTTAGGAGGACAGCATAGATGTGGAATGACAATCAATAGCTGTAGGAAGGTATTGTTCCATTTTTCAAGATACAGAAAACTTCACTTGCCCTGATGCACAAGCTATTTCTAAACATATTTCTTCTGCAGATGGTTTAAGATCAAAACAGTGGGAAAGGAAAAACAAGAGAGGGAGGTATTTTTGCAGAAGCTTCATAAACTTCTTCCCATGTATTTCATGATGAGACAAACCTTGAGGAAAGAGAGAGTGAAATTCTCATTCTATTCTGACCCACTGACATTAAGAGAAAAGGCCAGGCTAGACCTAAGTGGCCTGACATGTTTATATGTACTCCCAGCACTGCACAAGACGGCAGGAGACGGTGCCTCGTAAGAGGGATGTGAAGAAAGACCAGATCAAGCGAGGGCTATGTCCTTGGCCTCTGTAGGACTGCGATGACCCCAGCAAGTGCTGGAGCCCAGAAGGCAGCCCCAGCCGGCAGCTGTGTCTTACAAAAGCCGCTGACATTGCACTTCAGAGGAGTCCTGCTCCCGGATCAGCAGAAGACAACCAGGCAAAGTATTGACCTTAGGGTTCATACTGCAGTGTAAAAACCCCCAAGGTGTTGGCCAGGACTGGAATAGTCTGGTGCTGCCTATTATTGTATGAAGCACTGCATGGGAGAGTTTTGCTCTTGAACATCTTGGAAATCAGGCAGGTACAGAGGAACATCAACAAAGTGCTCTGGGCACAGCAGATGTGTTCCACCTTTTCTCCCTCTTGCTGGGGGAGGACACGATAAATCTAAATATATTAGATTGTCCAAACACTGGAGGGGTGAGAAGGGTGGACACACACATGCATCTGATGCTTGCCTCAACCTCTTCACACACGTAAAGACTCCAGTCAGGCAGAGGGCTTGGAGGCAGGACTGCTGCAAGCTCTCTTGTGCCTTTGAGAAACAAAACAAAAGCAGCCACCCTCCCTTCTTCTCAGCACTGGTGACACCTTGCTCACCGGAGCTGGCCGTGCCACCGGGCTGCAGGAGGTGAGCACGGCAGCCTGTCCCCGGAGCGGCTGGGCCACCCATCCCTGCCCGTTCGGTGCCTGGGAGGAGATTACCTGTGGCCCTCCGTTCCCTATGGGAACTGACACAAAACCCAGTTCGGCCGGCTTGCAGTCCCCCTAAGCCCACCTCCCCCTTCCTCCCAAGGCTGCGCGTGTATGATCTCCAGGGAGCCTTGAAATGGGGATCAATTTTGCACTAGTCACATGCATGTCATATCAATGTCTTTTACATTACAATAGCACCACAAGAATTTCGCTTCATTTTTTAATCCTATGAGCTAAATTGCTGCTGAGGACATGGGAAATTAAAGCAGTTCTACCCCCTATGCTTTGGTCAGCCCTGTACCACTGCTTCAGACTGCGCCTGGGAGGAGGTCTAACAGGTAGGCAGATTCCAGAAACTGAATTATTCGGCTGCAGGTTAAAGTGTGAGAGAAGTGAGAGAAGCAGAGACCTGGAGCAGACCTGAAGCAAGGAAGAACAATAGGAGGGACCGGGAATCCGTTTCCCAAGTCACAGATAGGCTACCCAGCCAAGATCAGCATCTTTCCCATCAGTCAACTTCCCTCCTGCTTCTGCTTCCAGGAGAGGCAGAGCCAGATCTTCCCCTGCCAGACTCACTGCCGCTGTCACTGTGGTCTCCCCATGGGAGGAAGGGAGAGGTGACATCAGTGGCTGCTGCGTTCTGCCAACAGATTTGTTGTCTTGGTCCCTGCCTCCCACTGGGCATCAACATACACCCACACGTATATTTGCGCGCACACACGTACAAATGACAAGGATAAGCAGCCATACATTAATAGCACTATTAGTAATATGTAATGGAATTGTCAAAGGCACCCAATGCTGGCATAATAGGTAATTCTTCATCATTAACAGAAACTGCCAGCAGAACAGCTACAGGCATCCAAATGTTTAATTTTCAGACTGAGGAAGCACAAAGCTCTCCGTAGGCTGCTCGGCAGGGAGGTGACCCCGTGGCCAGTATCTTTCAGAGGCATTAAGGAAGTGTCGGAAGCAGAGGCAATGGCAAGCTGATATCGACCAGATCAGAGCTAATCACCAAACCCCCAAATGAGACTTTACTAACCTATGAAGAAGTTACACCTGGAATAAAAATGAAAAATAATAAGCACTTTCATTGTCACATCTGTGTCCCCAGGTCTCAGTCACGGGGGGACACCCGCAGTGCCAGCTCTGCTGCCTCGAATTCTCCATGCACTTCCAGGCTGGAAAAGAAGCCAGAGTCCATGCTCCCTGCAGTTATCATTAATATTACGACGGCAACTTGGCAGCCCGGCCAGGGCCCCATTCTGCTCGTTTCACAGGCAGCCCCTCAGCCGCTATGCTGGAGACCCAACCAGAAGCTTCAGCAACCAAAGCCACAGGCTGCTTCTGCCTGAGCTCACGCGAGCCCCAGGAGCCTGGTCCCGGCTGCAGCCCTGCCGCCCCCTCCACGGGGTGCCCGGTGTGCAGGGTAGCTCCCCGTTGCACTGTGTCCTGTGGCAAACGCTGCGGTGAAGCCTGGCAAAAGGACATCTGTTTGACCATTTGGCGTGGAGAGCCTGTCCCCACCAGAGACTGACCTGACATCCTCAGCAGAGCCTGATTTGAGACAGGAGCGCAGTCAGGTAACAGCTGGCAGACAGGATCAGAGCAACACAAGGACCGCTTAGGAAGATGGGTAGCAGCAGTCCCGGGGCATGCAGGGATACGGCTGTGAAAATTGAGATAATCAGTCAACACACATGGTTGGAGTCCCTTAGCTGCCCAGCAGACAGTCACAAAATTGTTTCCAGCACCCAACTGGTGCTGTGCATCAATCCACCACGACAGATCATGGGTTTGTCTCCTTTCTTGTCTGAAAAACCTCCAGGAGCTGTTACCCAGAGGCACGTAGCAGACGTCAGGGTGCACTGGTTTGCCCGGTGTTTCCCAGTGAGCAGCAGTTCGCCACAGCGGCATGCCTCCCCTCTCTGTCCCGCCCTCCTCCGGCCCTTCTCGCGCCTGTACCACACCACTGCAGGCGTTTGGCGTGTGACATCAGAAATCAGCTGAACAGTGAGAGGGCAAAAACTCACCAGCTGCAGTCTTGTGGGAACTTTAAGCAGCAGCATGTGGTGGGGAGCAGGGCATGCCCCTGCCCTGGGTTCAGCGGCCTTCCTCCGCGCCAGGGTGGCTCCCCCAGCCCTCCTCACAGGTGCCGGCCTCGCCGCGCACTGCTGGGCTGCCGTCCCGGAGCTTGCCGTCCTCTCTTCCTGACTGCTTTCTGCCTGCCATTTTCTCAGATGCCTTCTCACCCTCAGCCACACAGTCCAAGCCAAAGCCCAAGGAACATGCTGTGTTTCCTACAATGTCTTCTCCTGTCTTCCTCAAACTGCTTGACAAGACCATTCCTGCGCTCTCTGGGGCTCCTCTTGACACCTTCCAATGATTCTTTTTTTCCTTCATCCTATCCCTTCGAGACAAGACAAGAGACAAGGAGAGGAGAAGGTAATGTCCTACTTAGCAGAGGTGTTTGGGTATGGATTTTTATTTCTTCTTTTCTTAGTTCTTTCCACATACCCACCCCACCCCCACTCCAACCCGGTAAAGAGAACCGCTCATATTAATACAAGCTGGGATAAAATGAAACTGAGAATAAAAAGGGCAAATGTATTTACCTGACTTTTTGTAAATGCAGCTGATAGCATCACAGGATCTGCAGGATGGATTCCCAGCACCTTCTGGTGAAGCTGGGGAGAGAAGATAAATAAAAGGAGTAAGTTGTACTTAGCAGAGGGAAATCACTAAATTACAGTGCCAGCTAAATACTTTCTATTTACAGAAAAATAGACATTTGTTCAGAAAAAGTGTCTCTGTTTTAAGATTGCTGTTGAAAAAAAAACCACAACAACCTATGAACACAAAACACACACACACAAAACCCCAAAACAACTACTGTACAATTTCCAGAAGAGTAGAAGGAAAAATAAAAAAAGAGAAAGCTGTTGTTTTGTAACAAAAACATTTTCAATTTATTGGAAAACAATAAATTTCATGCAGACACTAAAATTCTGTTTGCGGGGGTTTTTTTATATTGCATGTGAAAAACTGTTAAGAGTTTTGACTCACATGCTGCCCTTTAGCTATCTAGAGAACCCGCTTCTGCTGCCAGGACCACACGAGTGGCCGCCGGAGGGGTACATCCATAGGGTAAGCAGCAAAGGGACGCTCAAAGAGGGGAAATGTCAGACGAGGGAGGTGCGAGGGCAGCCTGCGGGGCAGGCGAGTGGCCTGTACTCACGTGGGGAGCACAAGCGGTAGCGAGGAAGAGTGGGAGCGCCTAGTAGGCTGTCGCAGCGCAGGTCACTGACGATGGGGCACCACCAGGATGCTGGGATGGGAAAGTACAGTCTGCCTGGGAAAAGACTGACAGAATGAAAACAGATGGAGGATTGCGCATAACCTAACTCTGAAGTCAAAAAAAAAAAAATTCCTTAAGTGAAGCAAAGACAAGACTAAGGCTGAGATCAAGAGACAATGCTACTGCTCCCCATCTCACCAAGGAGAACTTGAAGCTTGGCTTTTTTTGAGTTTAAAATTAAAAGAGGCAGCAAAAGGGCAGAAATGTGGCTGGCAGCAGGCAACAGCATTCATCTGGCACTAGAAACATTAGAAAAAAAGTAGAACAGGGACAGAGAGTACTCCAGGTTGTTCAAATGTTTGGGGGATTTGTTTCAAATGGTGAAGGAAGATGCTGGTGGAGCAGCTTTTCTAGGCTTGATTGCAATCAGTAGGTAGCTGCTAGTTAAAAATCTCAGCTGGGAAGTCGTTTGGGTGCAGTCATTCTGACATGCTGACACCCTCTGTTCTTTGAAAGAGAGGCAGAATTAGCAGAAGCCCAAGGAAAATGCAGACTCTCCCTCCCAGATTCCAACAAACTCAGCAACGTGGAAGACAAGGTCTCCTGAGAAGGGAATCTAAGCATAGAGGAGAGCAAGAAAATTGTCAGTTACTGAGAAAGACTGTGTTAAATCACAATGGCAACCTATCCTATTGTGATAGAAAGATAGGAAGCAGAATAAGAGACTGTTATAGCTGTCAAGAGCTCTTTAGGGACCTAAAAAGCAAAAAGAAATTACAGAAAAAATGCAAACTAGACCACAAAGCTAAGGACCAGCATAAAAGAACAGCATAAAAATCAGAAATGCTAAAGCACTAAATTAATTACAATTAGTAACAGGCATAAAGCCACAAGTAAAAGTGCTAGGGTATCGGCAGAGGTAGAAAAAGAGAACATACAGGCTATTATTTAATGGGAAAAAGAGGAAACAGTGGCTGATATAGAGAAGGATGAAGTAGCCTAATCCGTCTCTGCTTCAGGCTTCATAACATACTTCAAAAAATAATTTGAACAAGGGGACAAAAATGCAAGCCAGAAAGAAAAAAATCTTGAGATAAATGAGATATGGTCAAATTATCAGTGCCTTCTGAAATCCACCCTCAAGCCTTGACAGTACCAGCTGTAGAAATCACTGGTCTGTTCAGAAATCATCCCTGAAATTCATGGTATGGGAGAGATCCCAGGAGAAACAAGAAGGGCAAATACAGTATCTTTATTTAAAATAAGTGAAAAGGAGAACACGGGAAAAATGTAGACTAGTCAGTCTCCCTGGAAAAGCACTAGCACAGACTATTACCTGATCAATATATAAGAACCCAAAGGAAAATCTGTTGATAAAAAACAGCTCAGCATAATGAATTTATCAAGAAAAAAAGTCATTTCAGTTGCTCATTTCAATGAAAAGGATGTCAAATCAGTTGTTCATTCCAGAGAAAACTAATTTTCCTCTTTGACAAGGTAACTAGCTTTGTGGGTAGGGAAGCAGCAGTCAAAATATATGTTAGAGCAAAGCTCTTGATAGTGTCCCACATGGCCGCAAGCAAACCAGGGCAGTACAGTCCAGCCTAACAGTTCTTTAGCGTTTTGGACCCTTGAGCATAACTGACTATATATTCCCTTGCAAATGCTGTCTGGCCTTACCATCAAACTTGTAATAGGAGAACCTTCACAAGGAAGAATGCTTCCTTGGATCAACTGCAGGCCATGTGCTATGGGTTCACTGAAGATGGTGTGGGAGTCACTGGCCTACATGAAATTGCCTCTAAGTGCAACTAGGTAGAAAAAAAAAAAAACAACCAAACAGACTGTCATTGATAAACTACCAGTCCGAGCTTTCATCTAGATCCTGAAAGAACCTGTCCTAATCCTGGATCTGTTCCAGTTCTTCATCAGCATCTTGAACAACTGAGCAGAGTGTGCATTATAAAATCTGCAGATCACTCCGACTCAAGAGCACATTTGTAGACGGGACCTGAATTCAAAATAATGCCAAGAAATTGGAGAAATTGTCTGAAATCAACAAGCCACAATTCAATAAAGCCTTCAACAAGATATGAAACTAGGAAAAAACAAAGCAAATGCTGGGATGTCAGACAGGGAATAACTGGTAAGTTAGAAGTAAGGGTACAGTGAAACGCAAACTCAAGGTGAATCTGATCTCATATTGGCAACTCTTACTCGGTGTCATCTGAAAAAATCATGAGGAAATCCCTCTCTCAGTGAAGTCTGGGCTGGCATCTGGTATCTAGGTCTGTGCACCAGACGTGAAGATCAAAGCAGAGGGAAATGTAGAAGACAGCTGCAAGAAAGACAGAGGCTAAGGAAGCACAGTACCAGAGGAGATGGTGAAGGACGCAGCACTGTTTGAGCTGGAAAATAGGAAAGGTATTTTTTCGAAAAAGCTGTTATAAATGGTTCTCCTATGGAAATGGACCCTTTTCCCCCCTTCGGGGGCTTTTGATGTTTAATAAATAAATAAAATACATATTCTTTTATCATATTTCTTTTGGAGCTTAGTGGAGAGTTGGATTCACCCGTCTATTTTTTTCCTTTCACTCACCTGATAAAAAAAAAAAATAGGATAATAGAAAGGAAAAGAATAGGTGAACAGGCAAAAGAAAAGTCAAAAAGTTAGAGCTAAAAACTTGTTATCTTGTTAATTTTCAAAGTTCACAATAAAAGATAAAATCAAAAATAATGTTCTTAGGAAGAAAGTTAGGAAGAAAGAAAGAAAGAAAGAAAGAAAGAAAGAAAGAAAGAAAGAAAGATGGGAATACTTCCTATTATTTTCTCTGAAAGCATAACGGGATATTTTTCACCAAGTATGGTTGTTTTAGCATTTCAGCTGCCTCAAGAGCGGAGATTATCCACCTCTGCCACCAAAGACAAGTGCAGATATCACAGATACCTCTCCATGACACTCTCCTCTCTGCTTCCTCCCAACGCAGGCCGAGACTTTATCATCAGCAGTACCACAGTCGGGGTTTTTTTCTGTCACTCTGTATTGGTTTGGCCGCCCTATTAGCAACAATATAGTTCCTCATCAGATCTGATGCATCATCTTTGATCATCCTCCTAGTTTACATTTCTCACGTCTTTTATTCACATCTCACAACCCTCATTATTATACACATTTCCAAACTTTCATCTCCCAAAGGGCAGAGAGGGACTAACAGGGAAGTTGGAATTTAACAAGATTTGGCACTAAGCTTTGATTTATTGAATCAAAGGCCAGAGGGAAGGAGCACAGAGAAAGGAAAGGGCAGGAGAGGAGTAGTGCACAACAATAATTTGCAAAGATCTTAGGTGCCAGCAAAACCTTGATTGTTAATGACTGGCTGCTTTCTGCAAAGCTGATGCTGAGGCGAAACCTGTCCAGCTTCCCGGCCCCACAACCACCCCCAGCACATGGAGGCAGGCAGGCGGCCAAGGACCCCAGCCAGCGGCTCGAGGGCTGTCACCCTCCCCATGTGCAGGCACGGATACCCCCCTGGGAGGGCGTCCCCAGGCTCAGCAAGGCTGGGCCACGGCCCATCCCACCACTGCCTCTCTGCGCAGCGAGACCGCAGGCACAGCCTGGCTCGATCTCCCTCTCGTCCCACCTCTCTGCCCGGCTGTGTGGGAAAACTACCGACCTCTCGCCTCTCCTGCCACATCCCCCCCACCTAACGCAGCAGCCCCGCCAGCAGCGAGAGCCCGTGGGGAGGGACCCCCAGCGCACCCCGATGCCCGCTGCACGCCCACGGCGGCACAACGGGGCTGCACGAGGGTGCTCGGGGGGGGCAAGAGAGGGTGGCTGGACCCCACCCCCCCCCCACCGCCCCCGGCAGG
>KL289916.1:5160-20686 GCA_000699545.1 Podiceps cristatus | reverse complement strand
TTCCTGCCTCCTCTCCTCCTCTCCTCCTCTCCTCCTCTCCTCTCCTCTCCCCTCCTCTCCTCTCCTCTCCTCTCCTCTCCTCTTCTTTTTTAGCTTTCAGATGTTATGAACATGCGGAAGAAGGCCACTTCAAACACTGCTCACCTGGGCTTGCTCTCCCTCCCATCTGGTCCTTCCACTGGGATGGCCTCCCACACCTGAAGGACCCAGTTCTTCTCTTTGGACCACGGGTAAAGCGACACATTTGCTGCAGCTGCTGGACTCAGACATACAAAACTATTTCTCTTTCCACAGTAGTCGATATGTCTGCTAAATAATTCCCACACATCTATTTTCTGCAGGGTTATACATGCAGCTGTAGCTACATTAATTTTTCTCCTCAAGCATTAAAAAGGTGGACTTATTTCTCCTCTCACATCAATAGAATGTGTAAATATAAGTCAGGAGATGACATGCCTACACTTTTGGCAAGTTCAGCACAGATCAGATCCTGCAGTTGGACCTCAGCTGGGCAGAGATCCGTGGACACAGCCAGTGCCCAATAGCAGCTGTCTGCAGCAGAACATCCGGGCTGCATCTCTTTGCCATCAATAAGCTAAAACACAGCTTAAAATCAGGGATTTTTCTGGGCAGCCCACTTTGACAGACCTCACTTGAGATGACCTAATTCAGTTTATGAAATTCTTTTTAGGCATTTGCTAAACAAGACTAAATCAAACAAACAAAACAGAAAGCCTCCACAGATTAAGTCTGACCTGTTGCATCCCAGATTGAATTGAGGCCAGATTCTACATAACATTCACAGTTATGAATAAGCTTTCTCTGTCAAATGGGCACTGCTAAGCCACATGCAAAATATAATTAAGTACAAAATCCAGCCACCGTCAGATTGATGGGACAAAGCAGCACCCAGTGAGGAAAAGGACTGCAGAACTGAACTTCAGTTTAAACCAGTTTACTTTAAAAAGATACTTGAAAGAATGACCATGCAATATGAATAGTGTATTTAAAAAAGTGGTTAGCGCTCACGGAGATTCACTACCCATCAGCTGGGGAGATGCTAGAGCCATATTTGCAAATAATGACTATTGGCCGGGTTTGAACATAGTAAGTGGGCATCTCTCTTCAGTTGAGATGACACTAATTTCGTATCATTCTGTTGAAGCTGACTACAAAGTTAGGTAGGTGAGTCCTTAACAGACAATTATTTGCTGATTCCTAAAAGTACTGTACTTAGACAGGAATTTCCTGCAAAATTACTAAACGTGCTGCTTTTAGTGTGTATGGGGGGTGGGGGGTGTAGGAGTGGGAGGTAGGGGTAGAGGGAACAACCCCTTTCCAGCCATTCAAGAGATTTGCCCGTTTTCATTGTTAAGCACCGGTGATCAGGAGTCAGCGAGAAGTGCTGTCTTTAGTGGTCCCACTTAAGTGTCTTCCTTTGGCTTTTCATCCCAAATAGCTACGACTGAGACCCCTTTTCTCTTTTGGGCCACGTGTTCAGTAAACATCTGAATTGCACCTTCAACAATAGGGGGTTTTTCGTTCAAATCTCTCCCAAAAACAATGAACAAACCAAATCTCAGAAAATTCTCCAGGATATAGTTATGTTTGCTGTAATGCTCTTACTAAGACTGATACATAAAAGGCAATAGAAATACAATTTGTGGTAAACCAACACTTCCGAGACTAACTTTACAAAACTGCCCTTTGCTCAACCTGAAAGGCTTTTAATAATGCCATGACACTCAAGACACGTTTCCACCAAACTGATATTTATTTATTGACCCCAATCTTGTGACACAGGTCAGGGCTACAAAGGGTTATTTGCCAGACACAAGACAGGGGCCTGCCCACTGGCTACTGTCAGACTCCTTAAGTCTATTTTCATTTATCTTAGCAAAAATCTTGCCCAAGTAAAAGCTGCAGGGCTTGACTCCCAAAGTTTAGAACAGGTTCATTTCTCAAATTAAAATTTTATAGGGCCCTGGCTGTCAGAGCAATTTCCAGACATGCCAGCCGTCATCACTTCTGCTGACACCGGATTGCCTCCAACCCTGTCTGCAGCCGCCGTGATCCCTTGCCACCGCTCGGGAGGTTTGTTCTGCCCTTGGATCTGGGGAAACACCACCGGCAGCTTATGCCCCTGCTTGCCTTCTCCTTCACCCCAACACAACTGTGATGGCCTTTTACTTTCAATTTCATTCCGTTTACAGGGGTGTTTCTTGCGGCCAAATTTATGATTGCCGTTTCTGCCAACTCTCAGTCACAACTGCATTTATCAGCCCAGCTGCCAACAGGTCTAAACCATTTCTTAAATGCAGTTGTGAATGCATACTTTAAAAAAAATACTGTACTCCCCAAAGGAATGCCTCTTTTAGAGGAAAATAAAACCACGGGAAGTAGACAAGTTCATCTGAAAGTAAACTATAATAAATAAAATTATTCCTGTGGAATACTTCAGTAATCTGTTTTTAATATTTAGACCGCTTTGAATAGCATGCAGATTAAATTTGATATAGATGAAATTGCAGCCTCTATTTATTTGCATTCATACATACAGAAGCAACATAAAAACCTCTCGAGTTTGTGGAGGAGTCTGTAGCGAATTCACAAATAACCATATCTACAGCAGTAGTGTGTAATGTACCAGTATAATATACTGGAGAAAGTTGTCACTTGTTTGGCAATTAACACTGATATAGGAGGGAAAAAGAATGAGAGGATATTAACAGATTAATCTCGGGTCCTTTTAGACCGCGCTGAAGTGACGTGACGCTGGAGTTTCCTCCAACTGCTGTTCGATCAGTGCCCTCTGCTGATCGCTGCTCGATTAAACCAGCTCCGCTCCAGCCAAAAGCTCACAACCGCCTGAAATACAGTCAAGTATTACGGGAAAAAAACATACATGGATTTAACCCTCAGCACCATCTTTCTAAGTGAAGCTACAGACAACAGGGAAATTTAGCAACAATATTGCCTATACCAACAATATTACCTGAAAATAAAAGCATCTCTACGTATCTTAAGTCCTGTGGTTCAGCCTAAAGCCAAAAACTCATCTGCTTGCTGTCTTGCTGCATGACTTTGTCTTTTTCTCCTTTCCGATCAAGTGAAACGGTTTCAATGTATTATTAAAAAACCCATGATTGATAGTTTCATATTGCAGCTGTATATTGAGATAAACTGCCTCACTTTGCAGACAGCCCGTGCCATGACACCTGGCTACTCAAAGAGTAAGGAAACTCTTCGAGCGAGTAGAACTGGCACAGCCAAACCCGTGGATGCATAAATAATCATAAACTTGCTTGTAGGCCCCTTCCTTTGCTGAACAAAGTAAAAGATGACATGCCAAGCATCATCTTTCGTATCTATAACTTGTTATACACATATTATCAGCTTGATATCCTTGTTGAGCTAATAAGCAAAGTGATAACATGGGGCAAAACCTGAGCTATTTGCCAACTGTCATTGCATCCCGCGGATACAGCTGGAAGGAAAATTTCCTCTCAGCTAGAAATAGTATTATGATTGGGGATTGCTCACGCAGTAAGGGTTTTACTCTGCAATTGAGTGAATGTCACAAATGCATAAAGCTGCAGAAAGGCATAAAGAATCTATTAGCTTAAAAAACTGTAAGATAATTGTAAGAAAGCAGAACAGTTACAAAGAGTCAAAAATTCTATAGTGAGTTGGGAAACTTGACAGCAGCCTGGGTTTAAATGCTGCCTGGAGGAACACATTGCTCCATGAAGAAAGGAAAGAAATGCACATAGCAATTTTCGGAGTCTACTGATACTATTTACATTTAATTCCTTCTTCTTTTTAGCTTGAACTTTCAACTTATATACAAAATGGGATTCAGCCAAATTTGGAAAAAAGCACCAACAACTTTATTTTTCTGGGTGTCCTTTTCCCAGAGGGGTGCTGCCAGCTGCTTTACTAACGTATAACCTCAGCTCTAGCATTCAGTCTTCCTATTTTTCACAGAAATTAGAATAGAACAGTAGTTTAGTAACGATTCTGCAACCACATATTCCCTGCCTAAGTACACGCCTCTGTGCGAGTATCATCTTCAACAGTTGGTGAATTTGGACACTGATTTTATGGTTCAGCTGGGCATCTCTTCCCCTAAGGTACATCACTTCATTCCGCAGCGTCACAAAGCGCGGAGCTACGCAGTGCCGTGCTCCCCGACGTCAGTAACATCTTGCAACGGCCAAAACAAAGGCCATTACATATTGCCTGATGAATATCCCTAGCTATCCCCTGAGATATTTCATCTCAAAACCTAGCTGGAAGATAGAGAGGGATTGGCATTATTCATGAGCATTGCCACTCCCCAGCAGTGTTTTTAGCAGTTTCCCTCCGTTCTTCTTTCTGTGCTTTGAAAATGTGTTGCACACATTAGAAAGGGACGTTTATATTACTCAGGAAACAACCACAAAAAAGCACTAACCGTTAGAGTGAGGAGTGGAAATGAATAGTTGACAACTTCTTTATCTGTTGGTAATCACTTTAAATAGAGCGAAAGCACGTGGAAATGACGCCGGGATGCCGCGGACAAGAGCTGCGTCTCAGTGCGTGACTGTACACGGCCCAGCGCAGCCCACCTGGACCATCTCACCGCAACATCAGCTGGCATAAAGGCAGCCGGATGGACAGAAGGAGCAGCGGAAGATTTCGTACTTCTGGTAGGAACTGGGACGGCCATGCTGGGGCTCTGTGTGCCCTGGTCTGTCACTGCCAGGTAGGGACCTCAGTGCAGGACCACGGCCTGGAACCGAGCCACCAGTTCCCAGATAACATCCAGAACAGATGTCGAGAAATCTTAGGGCAACACAGGAAATAACCTCTTACCGTGCTCTTTTGTAGGACTTGCTATTTTTTCCTGCACTTCTGTGCTAATTGAGCTCCTGGACATGCCGCTTCCTCACAAATCCTTCCCCTTCCCTAAGTGAAATGTCAGTATTAGTGCTGATTCAGTGGCACTAATGTTTGCAAACATCGCTTTTGGGAGCTAATATTTAAGCACAACGGTATTGCTGGCAAGGTACTACTTGGCAGAAAGAGCAAAAAGTTTGGCAACTCTGGACCAACATGGGTAGCAGATGATTTTAATGCCAGATTTTCTCTAATTGTAAAGCAGCAGCAACAGCACAGCATGAAAGGAGAATACCATAAATCTCCAACGTAGTGACTAGTCCACAAGTACATAAATTCTGCCACTTGTTAGCAGAATTTGCTGACAATCTCCATGCTCCACTTAAAATTGCGTGGTGTGCAGTCCCGTTTGGCTCCCTAGTAATAGGCGCAGCGAGCTCGGGCTGGGCTTCCAGACGTGGGTTGCCATGATACAGTTCCTCGCGCCACGAAAATCGCAGGGGCCAATTTGGAGTACATAGATGAATCTTGCATACAGCGATGCCTTGGAGCCAGGCATCTTTGCTCAACAGTGGAGGGTTAGCAGATGTAATCAACGCTTCTCTGGTTTTGAGGATGCAGCAGCAGTAACAGACTTTCCCCCTCAGCTGTAGATAAAGCACCTGGTGCTTCAACAAGCTGCAAGGGTCGAGTTGTTGGATAAGTGTTTGCCTTATGAACATAATTTTGGCTTTGTGCCCTCACTTCCTCAACGCAGTCATCTGCCATTTACTTTCTTCTGTCACACTGCAAAAATACAAACTTTCTTGGATAGAGGGAGGTGGGCTGGACCTCACAGAGGGCTTGTTTGGCTCCCAAAGCACCAGCAGCGGCTGAGTTGGCCATCACTGCTGGCTGCTCTTGCCCCAGGTTGCTAAACCTTCCATGATGTACTCTCACGGGGTTGGAGATGATTTCCTCAGATTTTTCTACAAAGAAAACCCATGTGCTATTATTCCTCATTCTCAAGACTGAGGAATCAGTCTGGCACATTTTTTTTCCTGGGTAGAGGTATTAAAGATGCGACTACACCCCAGAATAGGGACATCCAGGAACTTGTCCCTGCTCCTTGTCCAATCGCACGGTGCTGCTTTCACTAACCAGTAAGGGTTAAACCACAAGCATAAAATCGTGGTTTTGAGGTGACCTGGAAAGCAAAGTTTATGAAACATTTATTCACTGTTCTGACATCTGGAGGGAGATACTTCATTTAGGTCCTGAATTTTTCTGTTTGGATCTGGGCTGATTGCTCATGCTGCCATACTCCACCCTCTGTTCCCCTGCACCTTCTAGTCCCCAAGTAATTTTTAAAACAGAAGAGGTTGACCCTTAAGAAGACTTGGAAAGTAGACTATTTCTTTTTCTTTTTTAAGCAGCGGGAAACAAGGCAGTTCACAAGAAGAGAAAATGTAAGAAATAAATGTTTGAAGAGTGAGCAGTTAATATGAAGGAAAGAAATTCTTGTACATTTATAAGAGGAAAATGAGAATGTGTCCTCTTGAACCTTGCAGTCAGAGGAATCTGAACTGAATTAATCAATCAACAGACCATTGATAGGAAAAAAAATTACTTGCCGGCAAGCAGCCTGCAAAGGATGTAGATGGAGAGCTAGACATATCAGTCCACTTTCACTAAACAATGAAATACAGACTCAGCTAATTTAAATCCACATATCAACATCCTAATCAATATGGCTGAGTTTCTCAGGCTAAAGATATTGTTTGTTCAACTTTTATTATCCTGAGTTATAAAATTAGAGATACAAACTCAAAATGCTGTGGTCAATGTCATCCCAAGAAGTTCGCTCTGCCTTCCTTGGAACACACTTCTCAGTCCCCATAAATGTTATCAGGAAACTGGAAGGGTATTTGCAAAGGAAAGGGTGAAAACTGCCAAAGAAGTCAAACCCCATACTTCTCCCTATTATAGTACTTCCCAAGACAGAATCCCCTGAAGGAAGAGACTGTGTGAAAATGGGAGCTGTTTCTCTGACAGAGAATGGATTGACAGATTCTGTATTTATTTTTAAAAAATGCCTAACTAAGCAGCACTAGTCATCCATCATCCATGTTTCACTCCATAAATGAGAGTGCATGAAACTACAGAATCTCCAGACAAAGCAATTACAATATTAATTTCAACTAAATGACATCTAGTAAAAAAAAAAAAAACCAAAAAAAACCAAAACCCAAACAGCTAGCTTAGGAGTTCAGTTCTCTTAGATCTTGATTATGAAAACTACTTCACAAACACTGAAAACCACCAATCACCAATATAATCTTTTAACGAGCTCCCTGAAAGGCACTACGAGAGCAATATCCTCGTAGGAAGACATTTCAGCAGTAATGAATGTGCAGGCCTTCAAGTCTGTCGAGCCGCAAGTTTGACCATAAAATAGGCTAGATCCTCGAGCTGGGGGAGCCAGATGCACGTGCGCACACAGGCAGGCTGTTGATCCAGCTAACTTTATTGGCGTCTTTGCACTGGAATTCAAGAAGCTATGATTTATGACCCCACTCCATGGGCCATAAAATCATAGAATCATTTAGGTTGGAAGAAAGCTTTAAGATCATCAAGTCCAACTGTTAATTTAACACTGCCAAGTCCACCACTAAACCATGTCCCTAAGCTCTGCATCTACACGTCTTTTAAATTCCTCCAGCGACGGTGACTGCACCACTTCCCTGGGTGGCCTCTTCCAGAGCCTGACAACCCTTGTGGGGAAGGAATGTTTCCTAATGTCCAATCTAAACCTCCCCCGGTGCAACTTGAGGCTGTTTCCTCTTGTCTTCTCGCCTGTTTCTTGGGAGAAGAGACCGATCCCCACTTCACCTCAGCCTCCTTTCAGGTAGTTGTAGAGAGCGTTGAGGTGTCCCCTCAGTCTCCTTTTCTCCAGACTAAAACAACCCCAGTTCCCTCAGCTGCTCTTCATAGCACTTGTGCTCCAGACCCTTCACCAGCTTCGTTGCCCTTCTTTGGACGTGCTCCAGCACCTCAACATCTGTCTTGTAGTGAGGGGTCCATGCAACTGGCTGTTGTTCAAAGCCCCATTGAAGCCCTAAGTGTCTCTTGCCTTGAAGATTTCATAGACTCATAGAAATATTGGTTGGGGTGGAGCACAAGAGTTCAAGATTTCCCCACGCAAAGTGGAGCTTTTCATGCCAAATCAAGTCAGCTGTGGCTTTTTTGTAGCTAAGCCTTTAAAATCTCCAAGGATGGAGATTGTTCAGGTCCCTGGGCAGCCAGCTCCAGCGCTGCTGGAGGAAAATTTGGAAGGGGTCCCCATCCTTTCTTAAGCTGGATAGCTGAAGTGATCTTGTAACTCACTTCAGCTTTGAAATAGTATAGAGAGCAAAGTCACAGTATGAAAGTCAACGTGCCCCAAAGTGCTCTGGCTGTCTCCTCATCTTTACTCACTGCTGACAAGGTCAGACCCATAACCTCGACTCGCAGCTCAAGTGCATTGTGTCACCACTTTAACATCAATGGGAGCCTTTGTCCTAGTTTAGATTTGAGGCCAAATTCTTCTGAAGAAATGCCTTGAATTTACAACAATATAATGATTGTCTGGTTAATTCACTTAATAGTGAGAAACAATTATATAGCAGGAACATTTCTCTTGTGAGTTATTTTCCTCCTGAACAAACACTCCTATTGGAAACTTGATGGTTTCTCATCCTCAAAGCAACACAAAATATTTTATCCTGATTGTAGAGCTGCCAAATACACACTGAAATGTGTTCCTGCAAATACCAACAAGATTGATATGATGTATTCTAACAACACTGGCTCATTCTTGGGGTTTTCTTTTAATTTTTTCTGGGAAAACATTGCCCATTAAAAACTGTAATAATGCTAAAATAATAAAAAAAATGAAAAAAAAGAGAAAGGATTTTTCTGAAAGATTTCAAGGGACTTCCCATTTCAAACCAGCCTCTTAGATCACCAAAGCCCATTTAAAAGCCGTCTTCAAAAGGAAAAACAAAGCAAAAATACCCTCCTTTCTAATAAACATAAAATCGTTTCTGTTGGAAAAGACCTTTAGGTTCATCGAGTCCAACTGTAAACCTAACAATGCCAAGTCTACCAGCTTCCTTATAAGCTTCATTAAGTTCTAAATATCCATAATTTGTCATGAAACTCACTCATTCTTCAGAGGACTGCAAACGCCTGCGCACCTCTATCGGATGGACTAAACGACACCTTGCTGAACAAAACGTCTGGGATGCTGTGCAGCTGGGAGTCTTTCGGAGTGACAGTATTTTGTAGGAGCTGTGCGATGTTTCTGTTGGCTTGGAAAATAAGTGGAAGTGCTGTTTCATTCTCTGTCTTTGTCATATAGTACCACCCAAATGAAGATATAAGGAGCCAAATAAGAGTTGTGTCTGTTTTCTTGAACTTTTGCCTATGCTTTCAGACCTGACAGATTCATGTTTCTGACCCCAATTAAGCAGCTTCATCTCCATACTTCAACCTAAGAAAAAATATGTAGAAGGGACTACCATATGTTTTGGGTTTCAGTTCATTAAACCCTTGATTGTTCAAAACCTTTTAAGAGATACTACCCCACAAAATTCATACAAAGCTATATTTTGCGTTATTTGGAAGAATCTTATTAAACACTTTCTCCAAAGAAATATTCCAACCTTTTGAGAATCAGCATGACACTTAAATGAATTATTCATGCAAGGCTCCGCAAGATGAGCAAGTTTCCTGCCAAGACTTGCACAGTGAGGGGTGTTATAAAACTGAAATTGGAATGTGGAGAGAACTGATGGAAAAGATTTCAAAGATCATCTCTGTTGAAAAAACACCCCACAACTTCAGACCTTTAAACTTGATTCTTCACAGCGGAAAGCCTTCTAAATGTCCTGCTTCACATCCACTCCCAAATTCTTCAATTTTAAAATGTGCTCACAGATGCATGTTTTAAAATGAAGCCACTGAGTGATGCAAGTTCAATTTGTGAAAATCATTGACTCATAATTTATTTCAGTGATTCTTAAATGAGGCTTCATCTCAGGAAACTCTGGTAAGATTTCCCTTGCCGTCTTCACAGAAGTGCTGCCTGGTGACACCACAGAACTCTTCCTAAATTACCCAGTGCAGGACAAACCAAGAGCTGCCCCACGCATACAGAAGACAATGCTGAAAACCGATCAGGCCTAAGAACAAAATTTGCACCATACATGAAAATTTGTTGACCCTAACTTAAAAGCTGGCATCTGGGAGCAACTAAGTGAAAATTAAGAGTCCAAAAAATTAAGAGTCCAAAAATCAAAGTCTTTGATTTTTTTTACCTATATTTGCAGGTTTAGATGCTGATGAAAACGAATGCACTTTGTCCCCCACAAGTGCACTGTACTGAATGACTAATGAAAGTCACATTTTAAATAATACAACAGACCAAAGATGCAAAGCAACTCAGTACCACCAAACATTGTTTTGGTGGCATTTGCACGAGGAAAAAAAAGCCCTGTAAGCACAGAGGGATGACATGAGTGATTGCTGAGCGCATTTTAATAATTAATTCCACAAATAAGTGAAGGCTATTTTAATTTCACCTTGGACAGCATTGTTATCTCAGTGAAATAAATTTCAAGCCCTCTTCTGTTACTGTACCCAACACTGACACTTTGGAAACATTACAAAAGCAGTGGGAATGTAATGAAAAATATATATAGTGCTGAGACTTCTGAGCTATCCAAAGTGCTATTTAAGATCCTGCAGATAAACTTTAGGGAATAAACCAAACAGCTCTGTTGTATAAAGTTACATTAAATGACTGAACGTCATGCTGTGATTGAAAAGTCATGCCCAAAAATGCTGATCAGTTTGATTGGACATGGATTCAGTTCCAGCTCCTTAAAAGGCCTGTAAAGAACAGCTTAGTAAAGAAAAATAAAATAACTAAAACCACCAAAGTGATTAAGTTTGTGTGTTTCAAACGGAAACATAATAGAATTATTTAACTGTGACAGAACTGCTAAGAGGATCAGGGAAAAAAGTTTTTGGAAACCTCTGTTTGTCTTGAACCAAGATAAAAAGTTGTTTTGTCCTGTATTTTAACTTCTCAAAAGTTTCTGTAAAACACTTTCACATCAGCATCCCCATGGATAATACCGCATCACTGCTCTGCAAAACCCTAACACGTATTTTGGCCGTAGAAGAATGTCATGCACACAGAGCAGATGAGGTGGATACTTCTTTTGACAAAAGAATGTTTCTATGTTTTCCCAGCTGCCTTCCTAAAAATAAGGGTTTAAAACTCATTCACAATTTCCATATATAGGGCCTCTTACCATTTGTAGATGGCATGATTTATTTTTGTCCTCCTTTCTTCCAAAGGGAGTGGATTTTGTCTTGGGAAATTGCATTTCTTTGATGTCGCATGTGACTTCACCCCAGCGAGGAATCCATTCTCCCCGGGGCTATGCCTGCACTTGGGGGAGCCGCTTCTTCACCTCACGCTTTGCTGGAGGAAGTCCTGCTTCCAGAGTAGAGAGAATGCACTTTAGGAAGAAGAAAGTTAAAACTTTTCATCAGTATTGGATCTCTAACATATTCCTCTGGGACCTGAAAATTCATGGCCCTATTCCGTTTTCAAAAGAAGAGTCTCTCTGGGTTCAATATCCATGATGTATGTTTTCTCTTACAAGAAAAGCTACATTTCCTTACGATTTCTTTGCATTTTGAGAAAAAAGGACTTAGAAAAAGCATAGCCCAAGAGACTGACTTATTATATTGCACCAGGTACAAATTTTATTTCTGCTACTCTGAAATGTTGCAATTTAGAGTTATACTCAGATTGTACTGGGGACCCATATACTTTTTCTGAGATAAGACCTCGGGAATTTTTTTGAGATCAAGTCATGTAAGAAGAAGAGATTATAAACACATGTTACAGAGTAGCCCCACTCTAAAATATATTCTGCAAATACACCTTAAGGTTCTGTAAATAAGGTTACTACACAGAGTCCCACTGGTACCAGTTTTATATGTACATAATAAAGCTTAAGATCTTACTCAATTTTCAGGTATTTTATGAGGAAAGATATTGCCAGATTCTCAAGGGCCAAATATTTCATTCAAAGGCAAGGAGATATTATCATACTCTGAATAGATTTAGTAGTTAGTTTGTACAGCATCTCATAAAAGTGTAATTTGCAGACTTCAGGAGAAAAAGAAATGCTTTAAAGAACACAGGGAATATTTATGGAGCTACACAAATTACTTAGTTGAGTGGGGTTGCATTTTCAGAATGATTTTAGAAACTGAAATTACCCCTTACAATATAACTTTTGCTGTTATTATTATCTCTTGCACTTAAAGATATTAAATCCTTGCCTTGAAATTTGGCTCATGAACATGCAATTATGATTAAAGCACTTCATCTTCTTGGTCCGTTAATTCATCACAGTAACTAGCCAAATTCCACTGCATGCAAAGTCTAGAATAAATGGAGCTGGCCCAGGCAACCGCAGTGCAACACAGCAAATACAACCACAGGCTGAATACATCCTCGTTTTCTTCCAGCGACAACATTACCTCTCCTTAAATATTCATTTTTGGACAACCACAGGCTGAATACATCCTCGTTTTCTTCCAGTGACAACATCACCTCTCCTTAAATATTCATTTTTGTATCTCAAGCAATACACAGCAAATAGCAGATGAATCAGGTTAGCTGGAAAATGAAGTGGTTTCCACATTTTCAAACACATTGTGAAAAGAAACTTAATAATAATTTATTAATGTGAATGACACATGGTTTTTCTCATGATTAGTCAAAATTGCTCTGGCAAGTAGTTTCGTTCCTTCTCTGCGCTGGGTTTCCCCAAATGAGCTGTCTCTCAGGTGAGCAGAAAACATGTTGTACTGAAGATGATATTGTTGGGAAACCTGAATTAGATATCAGTAAACTGTAAGATTCAAATGCTGATCACCCAGGTATGTATGCAGAAGGGCTCTAGGACTTGAGTCTTAATGTGCTCACTTTACTAATAAAGTTAATGAAAGCCATTGCTTCAGACAAGAAGATGTGCCTATCACAGATGTATCTTATCTATCTTTAATACATTTAGTCAATATACAATGATGCTGAACATATCTGTGCAAACATACTTAATTTTTTACCCTGAAAGCTAATCAATAATATTTCTGTTCTCATACTTCAGCTTAACTATTGGAAAGAAATAGCTGGAAACAAGTAACTGGTATTTCCTCCTTGTCCCATATTTGTGACTACTAAATTCATACTGAGATGAGTGCTGAACCTTGTAATGACACCTCTATATCATGAAAAAAGTGTTAGTCTGAAAAACGATTTTACCATAAAGAAATTTTCTCTGGACTAGATATTTTAGAAGAATAAGGACAATCCAAAACGGTTTGGATCAGCCTGGAGCATCTCATGACCCAGGAGACAACACTGCAGGATCAATCCAACTACATACGTGCACAGGTATCAGACAACCCTCCTACACCTCTGCATCCCTGCTCAGGCAGGCGCGGGCTCTCCGCAAAATACCCTTCCTTTCCATGGGAGCGCGGGTTGAGAGTCTGGCCCCAGGTGTCCTGGGCTGCAAACTCTGTTAACATATAGGATAATCAAAGCCATGCATTCCCAAAATGGGGATCTGTCATTATTTCATCTGTGCACCAGCAGTCATGAGATGCTCGAGGGCGCAACCCAGATAGGTCACTAGACAGTAAACCGAAAAAACTAAACCCGTGTCTACACATGATACCTCTCATTGCAGTTACATTGGCTGCAAATAAGTATTGTACGACGGAGACATCCCAACTGGAAATCATCTGAATAGAAATGATCACATCAATTGATAATGACTGAAGCATGAAAATAAAATAATTACCACCTTCAAGGGAAAATAAGAATGATAAAAATAATAACTAGTAGAGAATAAAATATAAGGAATATATTAAAGTATAAATGAAAGACATGGCTAGAGCCTTTGAACCTGAGCTGCCCGCCCACTGCGTGGGCTTTGATCACCAGTGCAGCACTCACCGGGAGACATCGCCTGCTCAAGGAGCAAGGGATGGAGGTGGTACCAACCTTGTACAGCTCAGCCAGGGTCCAGGTCAGAATCCCAGGGCTGGGACTGTTCTCTTTGCTTTTCTCACCTTAATGCCAAGTTTCTTTCTCAGATGTTCTTCACTGAAGGAGACCACAAGTTTCCTCATTTTAACACAACAGAGGAGATCCTCAGGTCATCCTAGCAAGCAGCCGAGCACCCCATGGTGGTACATGCGGATCGTGGCCAGTACACAGACCCTCTCTCTGCTCCACTCCCATTCCCCTAATCTTCCATTTATAGCTCCAAAGTATCACGGTTTCAGAGGCCACAACACAGGAACACTGCAGGTGTCCTCTGTGACTGACACTCCTTTGAAAATCATTTACTGTTGGTCAATTACTGTTGGTCGCACTACCCTGCGAAGTAATCTCTGTTTTCCTTATTTCCCTTGGCTATAGTTCCCCATAATGTTAAAAACGAACAAATGAGGTTTAAAAAAGGGAACAAATGAGGCTGTGTGATCAAAATTTCATGTTAAGTTTCTGATAATTCACTCCCAAGTGATTCAAGTAGGATCCAGAACTCCTAAACGAAATTACAGCTCCATGTAATTCGGTCATTTGCCAATTAATGTATGTTAGCATTAACTGCAATAAAAGACAGCCTGACAACACTCAAAATATGTACGTATTACAATAATGAAGACTTCATTAGAAACCCTATAAAAAGTGACTTCCATATGTTTCACAAAATTGGATGTTAGATGCTCATTGATTCTGGTTTTGCTCAGTAATGACAAGCACATTTGCAAACATTAAAATAGTTCAGGAGTGTATTTTATCTTTTTTAGGACTTGGAAGCTGAGGACAATAAGTCAGCTGCTCAGAGAACAAATTTTTCTGCACCGTAACTCAAATTGACTAATATAACAATATTCTGTCAATCAATAATAGCCTGAACGCTGCTGGTCTCATTGGACAACACCGCAATTGAAAAGATACTACCTTTTGTCAGTAATTTCTTAACGATAAAAACAAAGAAGCACTCACTAAAAAAAAAAAAAAAAAAAAAAATTCTTAGATAATTAAAATAATGCTTATTTTCCTATTTTAAACACTGAAGAGATGTACAACATTAAGAAAACCATTAAGACCTGTAGAAATGCTGAGTACCCGAAAAAAAAAATATATATATTTGTTAATTGTTTGAGTTGAAAGTGATGTTATCCTACCAGTTACATTCCACTGAGTTAGATTCTGTTGATTAAAAGTTAACTTATATATCTGACATGGTTCCACCCAGATCAATAGAAATTGCTTGCTAGAGGAATATTGATAATCAGGCTCATCAACTTCAAAAGAGCAGAAATTGATTTACTAGTCATGAGGAAGAGCCAAATCAGACTCCCAAATACACGTTAATTCTAGTAGCCCTCCTCACAGACATTTTGTGTGCGAAGGCATCTGGTAAATATTTTAATAATGCTACAAATACTATGAATAAACAGAGAAAGTTTCAAAGGCTTCCTTCCCTAAAGAAAAAGGACAAAACCTGGAATTATGAGG
>KL289915.1:0-10313 GCA_000699545.1 Podiceps cristatus | reverse complement strand
TGCTGAAGTTACCTTCCTGAAACTATGAAGAAAAGAGAATGTGCCAAACAGAAGACCATTAAGTGTGAAGCAAAAAAAAACAGTAATGAAAAGTTAGCATGTAAAATGAGACCTTGTCTCCTGGTAAGCCTGGGGAAAAGTAAAATTTAGTGATAGAGATTATACCTTAAATTATGCATGAATGAATGTCACAGCTAGAAGCTTTGATTTCTGAAGTTCAGGCAGCACTGACAACAGACTTGGCGTGCAGCTAGTCTAACTGCTCAGGGTCAAATTTGTGAAAATGCCAGTGCCTACAGGATGAGCAACATAGATATTTTCTGTCTGGCACAGGCACATGAACTCACATTTCTGATTAAAATCACAGTTCACAGGTTATAGAGCCACATAGGCAAGAACTTACCATTCATGGCTACACCAGTTCTGTTCTGAGATGGATAATTATCCCACTACAATTTGGCAAAACCTCTAAAAATGTGCACTTTTTCAATGTCCCTTTAAAATTAAAACTATTTACTGTACATAACGTTTTTGACACCTGTGGCACATGAAAAATGAATATAGGTGGTGTCCATCATTATTGAACACCCATCGATGTTCTGACAGAAGGGTTAGTTGGACTTTGTTCTGCAGAGCAATGTAGGAAGCCCATAGGCAACGTAGGAAGCCCTTGGACAAGGAAGAGTACCACCAGGGTCACCCAGTATTTGAAGAGGGGGACCAGCTACGGCCAGCCTGCACATGCTCTGGATCACGCAAAGAGGGTGCCCGAATGTCGGTCTCACGATGAGTGCGTGAGGGCTGGCTGCACATCCCTTCTGTGACATCACGTTGCAGGCTACCTGCTATGTCCTGGCAAAAAGCCTTAAGCACATCTCTTCTGAATCCTCCACAGTGAAACAGAGAAGAAAATACCACAGTAATCCTAAAAACGAAGCTTCAAATAATGTACTTGCTCAATGCAGACCACCAGGGCTGCATCATGTCCCACTGTGTTTGGGCAGTGCAGGACTGCGTGGTTCCGTGGCAATATGATTGTCACAGCATCATGGCTGAATTGTTGGCTTTAGCAGGCAATTAAAGGAAGGGGTGGTAAAGGAAATCTTTATATAGTAGCCTATTCTAGATATCTATAAATCTTAGGGGGGTTGTTAAATAAAATAGAAACTTCCTTAAGAAAAGAAATAATTTTTAGAGCCTGATCTATGGGAAAGAATTAGTGTATTTGGCACCATCTCTAATTTGTGAAGCTATACCTTTGTCCTTACCTGAAATGCATTTAGTTTTAAATCCCCTGCCTCCCAAAGTGTGGATGGCATAAATATATCTAATAATTCTGTAGTGTAGGCAAATTGCCCCTGTATCACTCCTTGCCTGATTGGTTCCCCAGCCTGCTTAGTTGCCATACTGTATCATGAAATAGCATGCCATCCAGGTACATTTAATGCATTTTTATTTTCTTTTAACAACTACAATAGGAGATTACTAAACTGATTGCAGGTTATAATATAATTTATCAGCAAATAAACTGTGTACTAAACCAATTGTACTAGCAACTGATTCCAATGACAACTATTAGGTACCCATTAGAAGACCAGTACCAGTTGTATTATTTGATGCTTTGACGATATTTTGCCCTAACTTTAAAGCAGTATCAAAAAACAATGAACTGGATTTTATATCAAAATTTGGCAGTATTTGTATGCAGGGTTGGCTGCTGTTTCTGTTCAGTTATGGTGGTCAAAACTTCATAAAAACTAGGAGGGGAATGAGGACAGATTGATAACCGCCTACAGATCAACACCTTACAGCATAACATTGCCCTTAAGTACATCAGTTTTGAACAGCAGCTTGGTGGAGCATATAATATTAGCACCCTGCATGGCTTCCTTCTCAAAGAGAAAGAAAAGAAAAACAGCACCAAGTGGGGCTCTTCGCAGGGACTGGAAATGCCTGTAGAGAAAAAGAAGGCTTACAGAAAAAATAAAAGAACGGGAAACCTTGTGTCCCCAGCATGTGAAGAGAGATATAGTACACACAGCAAACAAACAGAAAAAAAAAAAAAAAAAAAAAAAAAAAAAAAAAAGAAATGACCACCGAGAGGGTCCTGAGCTTGTGAGGGATGGCAAAAACGGTATGGAAAGGAGAAGTGAGGTGATGCACAGAGCCACCGCTGTGTATGGGAGGGGGAACAGCATGGCACAGAGACCCTTCGCCATCACAGGGATGAGCCCTGGTAACTCCATCAAGAGCTCTCAACCTCCGTGTTTCTCCAGGTTTATATTTCACCACACATACCTGCTCTACCTTGGGCCAAGCATGAGTTGTTTCTCTGAGTTTAAGGAGGGGTCATTACTGCCGTCTCAGAGATCTCAAGCCTTGTCTCCCTGGAAGCTTCATGTTATGTGGCTCTCAAGTTTGGCTGCTGAAATATAAAGTGATAGTGAAAACCAAGCTACGTTAAAAAAGCAGTATTCTAAAACTGAAGTGTCTTACAGTGTGAACCACTAGGTTAGAGAAATGTGTATTGAACCAGCCCTCTAGTGCAGCCACAAGCACACAGGCAGTGATTTTCATGAAAACAAATTCTTGTTAAACATTTCAATTCATTTCAATTCTTGTTAAACATTTCAATTCAATGTTCTTGTTAAACATTTCAATTCAAAACATTTCAATGTTTCTAATTTCAATTCAAAACAAACTCTTGTTAAACATTTCAGTTCAATTCATTTCAATTGAAGGTCAGTGCTTTACAAGCACTAACCTGGCCATTATGGAGAAAATTAATTGCTAGACTCAATTGCTAGACTCACTTCCATCAATATACAGTTGACTGTCACAAACTCAGTGTATGCATACTTTAAAAACAAACCCCTACAAATATAAAAGCTGCTAACAAAACAGACACTTCAGGAAAGAGAGTTCTCAGAGGATGTGCATGAAGAAGCCCGCAAAAAGGGGCTCAGAATATAAGTTATTAATTCCCAGTAGGCTGACTGGTTACTATTTCCTAGTAAAAGCATTCAGCAAAGGTTCAGAGTTAAACTACATCTCTCTCGCTATGAAAACCCGTTGTCAGGGGGAGGTCTGAGCCAGGGGATGGATTTAGTGTGGACAGGGCTCAGTGGGCACAACGCTCCTCCTGTGCGAAGCTCAAAGCATCGTGCCACAGCAGAACAGACCACCTCACCCCATGTCACCTCATCCTCGTCCCGAGCCACACCTACATCAGAGAAACAACTTTTGGAAGACTTTTCCCAGATTTAGTGCCAATGCCACCTGGCAGGAGCTTAGCTCCCCATAAGGAACAAAGTTATAGATTAAAGAAGGAAATCAAGAAGCCTCTTCTTTTTTTTCCCTCGCATTTTAATTAGTAGGAACCAATCTTCCTTTGGCTCTCAGAGCAGTATCTGGCAGAGATGCAGAACTGAAATATTTAATTCTCCAAGCAGTGATCATACTTGTTCTTCATCACCAGGCTGCTTCCCCTTTGCCTCTCTCACCCATCATCAATGCTGACAGGTGATATCTCTGAAGTAAGAGAACATCAGTCATGCAAAATACAAATACTTTCTTTTTGCAACACTGATCTGCTAATTCAGTGCTGGGAAAAAAACTGGAACTTGCTTAACCCTGTCCATCCAGCTCAAATTTATGTTCCCTGCCTCGACAGCTGCAAATATCTCATGGTACTGAATTAACAGGCCATTGTCATGATCTGTCTTTGCAAACCTTTAAATCAAAACTGTTTGTTTTCCACAAGAGATTATCTGATTTAAACAGGGATTGATTCAGGGAAATCCAGTGCCCTGGGTTATGCAGGTCAGACTGTTTGATTACAGTTGCTTTTTTTTCTGGATTATTTTTTGCTTTGCAAATTGAAATTATTAAACTGTAACATTGAAAAACCCGCAAGTGTTCATACTATTAATAGAAGCACAATAAAACAGAAGGCAGGAAGCAGGGTAACTGTGGGAGGCTAGTACACTTAAAAAGCAGGAGCATCTTGAACCCAACAAAAATCAGCAGATGAATGTTCCTGAACTGTGGGAGCAGGATGGAACCATGGAAAAGAGTTAGATTGTCTTCAGCCCTGGCCCATTTTTCTTTTGTTTCCCGCTTTTTTTTTTTTTTTTAATTTCTAATTTTTTTTTGGACATTCTATTTTTATGCACGGATCTATACTGTATCACATGAGAAATGTCTGAATTGGGGATGCAGTCTGTCTGTGGTTTTGGTTGTGAACCAATTTCACAGCTTAGATTTAGACCTTTCTTGATTTTTGAACCCTATTTCTGGTAGTTTTGCTACACGCCATTCCAGAAGCTCTCATCTCACCTCAGACCTGCATCTAAAAGGCACAGTGTAAACAAAACATCCTAAAACGTCATTTATTCAGAAATCTTACAGTTTCATCTCTTCTTTTTGCTGTGTTGTCACATAAGAAAAACAGTAAAAAGTTTTTAGTTATAGATTGTGTAATTAAATAAATATGTATTTCTTGTTTCACTTCTTGATGCTATAGAAGCTCCTCTAAAACTGGTACCAGGAAGCTGCATGTCTGCAGACATGCAAAAAAGCAAGCAAAGAGGAAAGTGATTATCTTTTGTTACTAAAATAAAGGTGGTTTCTTAACCCAACTACACAACAATGAGCTACTGAATAAACAGTCTCTGACTTACTTTCAAACTCATGCTCAGCCCTTTAAGTATGCTGGATGCTAAGGGGGAAACTGAGAAGTAGTAAACTTAGCACTGGGGAAAAAATGCCCTTCAAACACATTTTTACCACACCCTCACATATTCATTTTTCCAAGCCTGCACAAAATCAGTATATTAGGATACCTGATTCTTACCAGCTTACCAGATCAATTATATTCAGGTCAGAATGACCTCAGTAGTCATTAATATTCTGTCATGGTCTTAAAACTTGACCTTTCACTGGTTACCTTATTTACAGCGTACATCTCATGCTTAAATTCTCCTTTGGGGGAATTTCTGAGAAAGGCCAACATTGTTTTCAGTCCTGTCTATATTAGCATGATGAAACTATTTCTGTAAATTGTTCCACCTCATAATCTAAGATCGCTCTGACACCCTTTGCTACCAAGGCAAGGCCCATAAAGCACTTAGCACTGGTTTATGGTTACTTCTGATCATCTCACCTCTATGGGTGTAAAAGCAGTTGCAGTCAACCTCAGAGAAAAGACACACATTACTCAAATGAAGCAGTGGACTCTTCTTTCCACTCCCCATTAAGCTATTTCCATGCCAGAGTTATTTCACTTGGTTTTGATAGAGTTACTGGGTATTTGCAGCAACCCTATAAAAACAGTTAAGACTCATGATCTTCCTCTGTAGGCATATCTTGAACCAAAAAATGAAGATAAAGACATTAAAATTTTGGAAAATGTGTTTATACTAAAGGGGAAAAGTGAAAATTGTTACATTTGTCCCAGAGGGACAACTGCAGAATACAGGAATGAGAAAACCTTACGGTTTTGTTCAAAATGAAAAAAATCCTACCTATAATCGTTTCTCACTTTAAGAGCTTTCTGTTAGCTCTGGAAGACACATTTGTTACTTTGCTCAGCAGACACGTAAAGAGGGGTAGCGCATGTACCTTATACTTCAAACACCCACCAAAGTGAAAATTCCTACACTGCTCTTGACATTCACTATCATAGCTGTAACTCCTGCTAATGGTTTAGCAAATTGCCTGAAGAGCTTCCAAAAGTTTGTTATCAACAATTTGTTTGCCCTGGGCTTCCATCCCCTGCCCGACCCATGCTCGCTGCGGGCGGGCCTGCCTGCAGCCCTGCCTCCTGGGTGGCTCTGCCCACACAAATCCATGTCTAAGTGGAAACCGGTAATGAGTGATGTCCCTCAAAGGTCTGGACTGGGACCACTAGTATCTAATATCTTCATCAAAGACATAGACAGAGGGATTGAGTTTGCCATTTTGCAGAAGACACCAAGTTGCGTGGCGCACTGGAGGGAAGGGATGGCATCAGAGGGACCTTGACGGGCGTGAGGAGTGGGCCCACATGAACCTCATGGAGTTCAATAAGGCCTAGTGCAAGGTCCTGCACACGAGCCGGGGCAACCTCTGGTATCAATACAGACTGGGTGATGAATGCATTGAGAGCAGCCCTGAGGAGAATGACTTGGGGATACTGGTGGAGGAAAAATTGGACATGAGCCGACAATGTGCATTGGCAGCCCAGAAAGCCAACCGTATTCAGGGCTGCGTCAAAAGCAGTGCAGCCAGCAGGTCGAGGTGATTCTCCCCCTCTACTCTGCTCTCGTGAGACCCCACCTGGAGTCCTGCCTGGGGTCCCCAACACAAGAAAGACATGGGTCTGTTAGAGTGGGTCAAGACAACAGCTATGAAAATGGTCAGAGGGCTGCAGCACCTCTCCTGTGAAGACAGGCTGATAGAATTGGGGTTCAGCTTGGGGAAGAGAAGGCTCCAGAGAAACCTTATAGCAGCTTTTCAATCTATAAAGAAGGCTTGTAAGATGGAGACTTTTTATCACAGCCTGCAGTGACAGGACAAGGGGCAACAGTTTTAAACTGAAAGAGAGTACATTTAGATTGGATATATGGCACAAATATTTTATTATGACAGTGGTAAGACACTGGAACAATTGCCCTGAGAAGCTGTGGATGCCTCATCATTGGAGACGTGCAAAGTTAGATGGGCCTTTGTGCAACCTGAACTAGTGGAAGGTGTCCCTGCCCCGAGCAAGGGGGTTAGACTAGATGATCCTTAGAGGTCCCTTCCAACTCAAATCACTCTGTGATGCTATGCTGAGGTGCTTAGGGACATGGTTTAGTAGTGGTCAGGCATGGTTGGACTCGATGATCTTAAAGGTCCTTTCCAACCAAGGGATTCTATGATTCAGATGCTGTGGGTCTGCATCATGGTAAGCGAGGGCACTGCCTGTGCCAGGAGCACCCTGCCTCTTGTTCCCCCCCGAGCCTCGCCAGGTTGCTCTTGGTTGTACCTGGCAACTTCAAGAAAAAGATCCCTCACCTGAGGAATGACCCTTCCTTTCGATCAAATTGTTTTTTTTCCAAAGAAAATTTGAGATGGCAAACACTCCAAAAGATAAACAACCAGGCACCTGGCCTCAAGTGTACTTTGCTTTTCTGTTGTGGCGGTTGTTGTTCTAGGTATCCTTCTTTATTTACATTATTTCATTTTCCCAGAAAGACCTCAGAATTACCTGGTTAGCATTTTCCTTATTCCAGCATATAACAAGATAGAAAAAATGAATTCCAAACTCTAGAGGAAAGTCTAGGTATAGCAGAGAGCCACTGCATTGCAAGCCAGCTCTCGGATCGTGCTCCACCATTAACAACAGTACATCATTCTTTTCAGTATCAGCCGTAGAGAAGGTACTCTATAATCTAGTAAAGCAAGGTCTATCTAAAGTTGTTTCAGTTTCAAAAATTTTGAGATATTATCTTTAAAATAGCAAATCCTTGCCATTTCCAATGTTCTTAGAATGGAAATTGTTCAGAACCACTTAGGGAGTTAAAAAGCACAGTTGAAGGCTGTGTGGGAGTATTTGCGTATGCATTGGCAGGGGGAGAAGGAGGAAAAGAATTAAGACAAATACATCGCTTTTCAGTATTCAGCTAAGCTTTATGTAAAGTCTGCACTACAGCAACTTAACAATTCCCTACAGTTTTCCCTTTGAAACAGTAATGTTCAGAAAAAGGAGGCAAGACAGAGATGTTCATAATAAGTTTTCAGTAACATCAACTTTTGTAGCCTCCTATCAAACAACTTCAATGACTTTCATGTTTTAATTATTCCATAACCTACCCTGCTGTGACTGGTAGAAAACCAGGTAGAATTCTACCTTTTACTAGAGAGAAACGGAAATCATGCCATAGAATCATAGAATCACAGAATCATTGAATCATAGATTCATAGAAAGGTCTGGGTTGGAAGGGACCCCAAGGATCACAGAGTTCCAACCCCCCTGCCACAGGCAGGGACACCAACCTCCAGGCCTGGACCTACACGAGGTTGCCCAGGGCCCCGTCCAACCTGGCCTTGAACACCTCCAGGCATGGGGCATCCACCACCTCTCTGGGCAGCCTGTTCCAGCCCCTCACCACCCTCTCTGTAAAAAACTTCCCCCTAATATCTAATTTAAATCTTCCTTCCTGTAGCTTTAATCCATTCCCCCTTGTCCTGCCATTTTCTACCCTTTTAAAAAGTTGGTTTAAAACCGCCTCTGCGTGAGTGGCTCTACCAGGTATACGTGCGGATGGAGAAACGGGTACCAGTAAACAGGAGGCTGAAGAGAGGGAAAGCGCACTCCAAGCAGTAGCATGTGCAAGTCTGCCAAGAACTGATAAGCCCCAGAGACTAGTGGTCCTGCTGGATCCACAAAAACTGATAAACTCTCAACACTGAGAGTCCACTGAATCCGTTCAAATCCACTAGCATCAATCATGGGTCCTGCAACCCAGGCTACACCCAAGAAGGCTGCTATACGTAAAACTATAAGATTATCTATGCTATGTATATATATACATAAAATACATCCACATATATCTATATACAATGAAACAAAACATCTGGAGGGACTTCCTGAACAGGCACCTCAAAGTCCCTGGCACACCAATACATGCCTCTGCTTTTAAGTAAACAGTCGGGGTTGGTCTCCCAACTCTTGCTGCACCCGGGTTAGTGTGCACGTTTGTGACCTGTGTGAGGGAATAAGCGAATGCAGGGTGCGACGAGTCCCTTGCTATTAACAGCAGCGTAATAAAAGGCTGTCTAATAGGTACTGGTGTGATCTGTGTTTTCCCCAGCCTGATCTCAGCAGAGAAAAGGGGATGTACAATAATCCAGTATTGCAAAGTTTAACTCCTACGTTTTTGCGGACATCAAAGTGCTGAGCTATCCCGCCTTGGGGAAGGTGCTGACATGGATCCAGAATTTCTGAAATACGGATTCAGGTATGTTTCCAATGAGGCATTTCTTAAGCGGCTGTCACCATAAATGGAGGAATGCCAAGATCTATACATGGGGACACCACAGACCTGGAGAAACCATGTCCTGCATGGGACAAATTAAAAAGCTGCAAAATATTAATCTCACATGTGCATACTCCAGGCCCCTTGTTCAAGCTTCTGGACCACATGACCCGTAAATTCCAAGGACCACAGTCTCTTCTTGAGACTTCCACAGCTGTGCCAAATCAGTAACATGCCCCTCTTCCAGCAGAGTCACCAGGACTGACTCACACGCTCCTGCCAGCCTGGAGATATCCCAGGGCTACCAAAACTGACCCCAACACCAACGTGACTTCTGTAGGCTCATACCATGTTGGCTCAGGAGCTGAAAACGGCCATCTCCAGGGAGAAGCTACCAGGATCCATCAGGAATCTGCTCAAAACAGGCTTCATCTTCAAAGACCATGTCTGCTTTCAGCATTCTCCCAAGTTTTTCCCCTCTGTGCCTCAACCCATCTTCTCAGTTCTACCTGCCAGATGGATGATCAGAGTGTAATTTTCCAGACAGCTGCACGTTAAAATAGGGTTGCCTATTTGCTGAAAACAGTTGACAAAAATGTACTACCCAAATGTTTGTGCAGGTACCAGTCCTGGCGAGTGTTTTGGATAGGAACAGCAGTGCCTGCCGAGGGGGTTAACCTGCAGCGTGTTCCACATCCCTGGACTATTCTCAGGAAACTAAATGCAGTCGTTTTCCTACTTCAGTTTGAGGTGCGTGAAGATGAGGACACACCAGGTCGTTTATGAAAGCAATATATGATAAGTTAAACAGAAATTATGCTTTGAAATTAAACAGAAATAATTATTTTAGAAGGAACAGGCTTTCAAAATCCTTCGGTATCGTTTGGGTTTGCGTGACCTCTTGTGGTCAAATCCCTGCCTTGCAGGTCCAATTTTTGAGTCGCCGTGGGGGCGTGCCTGTGAGGTTTTTGGCTACAGTTGTGCTGAACGGTAGGAGAGGTTTTGGCTTGCAATACTAAACGGCAATTTTAGTGAAAGAAAAAGCTATGCTAACAGACATCTAGCGACAGCAAATAATTTTCCTCTGAATTTATGCTGGTAAAAATAAGTTCTTATTTTGCTCTGTAATACTGCAGCTTAAGCACAACAGTTAAGAACCATGAAATGGATTGTATGCTAATCCATCAAAAAATGGCTTTTACCTATGAATATGCAAAAAAAAACCCAAAACAACCCCAACCAGAAAACCAAACCAAAACCATGTAGGAGGAGCAGAGGAAGAGACCCTATTATTTCAGCTGCCATTTTAGC
>KL289914.1:3838-19196 GCA_000699545.1 Podiceps cristatus | reverse complement strand
GTTCGGACGGTGATCCCATGCTCCGAGCGCTGCTTGCACACAGCCTGGTCCAGATCTCAGCCCTCTACCATCTGCGCGACTGGATCACATCACCCTGGCAGCACATGCGAGGGTCCCTCTCCAGGAGCCCCTCGCCCCGGTGTAGGAAAGCACCTCACGCTACCGTCTAGGTTATCTGGCACATAGGTGGAAGTAGAGATGTCCTTAGCCTTCTGAGAGGATTTTTACCTCGTTTCTCTCCCTGCCTCCATTCCGCCCAGTAAAAAAATGCAAATGAAGTGTTGTCATTAAGTTCACTCTTTCTGCAATGCAAATGATGTGTGTGTTCCCTCTGTACCTGCCTGCCTCCCAGATTTAGGAGGTGGAGAACAAGGAGGGAGATGGGTTTGCTGAATTGCAACCTTAATTGGACTCCTCCCCAGACAACACACACTGTGAATTTTTCAAAATCGTATAAATCATGTAATATCAATTATTCAATCATTCTGCTAATCTCAAGGCTTCCAGAAGACCTCTAGCTTTGTATAAAAGCTATACATGAAGTATCAATTATTGACAGCCTTGTCATCAGAGGATAAACACCCAAGAACATATCCCTTCTGAATGCAAGCGGAGCATGCGGTGCTCCTCTGGGAGGTATTACCACTACTAGTCAAAGTGCTCTTGGAGAGGCTTCATCACACCAAATTCCGTCACTGCATTTTATAAATCCTGTACTATTAGATGCATTTATCCTGCAAACGACTTTGCAGTACAATTCCTAGTTTTTTTCCTGACATTACTGAGGTCCACATAACCAAAGGTACATGAATCTAAGAGGTTAACACAGAGAGCATATTTGACAGTTACTTATGCCACCATTTCTGGAGTGTCCCATGGGATACACACACTGTATCAAGAAGGGTCACATCTTTTGCACACAGTGGAAGCTGAGAGGGGCAGCCTGTGTCACCTGTCAGGGTAACCATGTTGCTCTGCCAGTCTCGTTTCCCTTCCTTGAGCCCAAAAAAGGACAGTCACGTCCTCCATCTGAGCAGATTGGGGGTCAAACTTTAATCTTCCCCCATAAACAAGGTTTTCCCTGCATGACCTTTCCCACACACTGCTGGGCATCCTGCTCTCAAAGAGCAGTTTGTGGGGCAGCTATTTCCCCGGAGGAAATACCCTTTGCAGCAGAGGTAGCCCTGCAGCTGGGCAGGCCAGGGCAGAGCAGGGCTAAGCCAGGTGTTTCTCACTCGCAGTTCCAAAAGCATTTGATGCAGCTGCTGCAGGCTGGGAAAAGCCAGGAGCCTGCCAGCACCATGCAGAGGGTTTGGATGCCTCCCACAGGCAGGAGGGGCAGAGAGAGTTAATTAAAATGCACTGAGCAAGTGTAAAGTTTATTACAAGACACAAAGGTAGGCTGGTTTCTTTTTCTGACAGACACATCTGCATAATCCAGCCTGGGTTCCTGCAGTTGCACTGCGCTGTGCCCGCTGCTGTCACCAATACTGTTTTCATTTATTTTATTGAAAAAACACTAACCAAGGTTTAAGCTGCGTAACAAGACCTGCTGCACAGTAGTGTCTTTGCTTGCTTTCTGCAGACAAGTCTAACTGGAAACTCCCAGGTAGTCAGTGACTATCCTGCAGACAGGCATGCCCATCCATCTTCCTGCCACTGCATTTCTGCAGAACAGGGAAACCTCAGGAACAGGCAACATGACATTTTTCCTGCTCCATGACAGGGTGCAGTTATCCCCCATGCTCACAAGCCGTGCCAGCACTGTGTTTGTGGAGCACAGGAGAGTCGCACAAAGTGGAGCAGGTACAACTCTCCTGCACAGGCGACAGATACGCATGCCCCGGTGGCAAGCACCAATTCCCACGGGGTAATGAGCTGCACATGAATCCCAGATGAGATGGAGCCAAGAAAATATGTCAGCACCAGCCCAGTCAGGCACGGGAGCCAGCACGCACCTGAGGGCTGCCTGGGAGCCCCATCAGCACTGCTGGGTGCGGCGCCTGTCTCTCTGCCCCAGCCAGGGCAGACTGCGGGGGTATTTTCCAGCAGGAGGCAAATGCCAGGCAGGAGGATCAGAGGGCACAGGCATGAGCAAGGAGCAACTGAAGCTCTGGAAGTGTGAGCAGTGTGGAGTTTGGGGCAGCGGTCAGCCCTGAACGCTGCTCATGCCTTTGCTGCCAAGCAGGGAGGGGAGGACAGCAGGAGGTAGGACTGTGGATCCCACTCTGGCAGGACAGAAGATTGCAGAAAGGAGAAAGGAGATGGTGCTGCCTCATTAATCATGATAAAGAACAGGCTTAAAGAGAGCCTGGCTTTCAGCATAATAATTAATGAGGTCTTTAATTTTAGGATGTAACATCCAAACTACCCCATTAGGCAAAGAGCAGCGTAAAGTGTCCTTCCATGTGATGTCAGGGAGATGCATAGGAAGTTCTGGGGTGCAAAGCACAAGGGCTTCTCCTGCAGCACCAGAGGTGTGCTGGGCTACAGTGCCAGCACGTCAGAGGTTTAAAGCCCTCCTTAACACCTCAGCCATTCTGCTGGCCTGAAAGAAGCCAGGGATGCTGCATGCCTTCCCACACTGAGCTGCTAGCCTGCCCCATCCTTCTGCAGGAGCTCTGAGAGCCCGCGCCTTGGGGGAGTGCCAGGCTGCAAGGATCAAGATGGGAGAGCTGGAGCAAAGAGGCAACTGTTGTCTCTGCCTCTTGTCCCAAACAGAGCTCGGTGGCATCTGCATCACTCTGAAGATGCTAGCCCTACATCCGAGGGCAGCCCACAAGACATGTATATGGCACAGGGGACCGAGCATCTACACGTACAACTTGCACATAGGCTGGTGGCATGGCTGAGCCCCGGAAACCTTTGAAACCTCAGGTGGTGGCAGAGACTGGAGAGTGTCCAGAAGCAGTGCTCCCACTGCAGCTCTTTTCCCCAGAAAACTTAAAGAAAATGTTTTTGGTACCCTGGTTGAAACCCAGCACAGCCTGCCCTGTTCTGGAGTATGAATATACTGTATGTGTGAACTGGAGATTTGTCCCACATGTTTTCCTCGAAGACTGTATGTCTTTTTTTTTTTTTTTTTTTTTTTTTTTTAATAATGCCAGTCATAAATGTCACATGTTAGAGACCAGATCTCATTATTGTGAGCAGAGAAATGTATGCCATGCAATAAATTCTTTTGTGGGAAATAAACCCGGTGACTAGAGGAATTTATGAATTTATTACTCTTTGCAGGAGCCTTTCCTCCTATGACTTAAGGAGAGATCTATCATCCTACAGGAGACCTTGCTGGTTCTGTTTGGAAACCTTTATAAAGCTTTATGTCGCATTCCCTGCCTTCATCTCCTAAGGATTCATTCAACATGAATCACTCATTATGAACAAGGCTTTCTGAAACCAGACATCAGCATGTCAGCACCACCGTGGACATTGCTCCCACACAGACCTCCTGCCATGGCCATGGTGGGCTGACTTGGTTGTCCACCGAGGATCTTCCTCAGGAGCTCAGAGCCACCGCGCTTGGAACGGCTGAGAGGTGGCAAGAGCCCTTGGCAGGGCAGAGCCCACACAGCCCCACCACTCCAGAGGCAGCACAGAATGGATTTCCCAGGTAAGCATGGCCCTGCATGTCCATGACACGCGGGAGTCGTGCATGATGCTCCCTGAGACCCACTTAGGAATAAAGCCCAAAAGCAGAGAAAATCTCACTTTTTGCTGCAAGGAATCTTTGGTGGTGGTGACGGCTGTGGGAAAGGGTCACACAACCCCTGTCCTGTCACACTGCGAGCTGAGGGCAGGCAGACCTGTCCTGCTGCACCATCCGTCACCCTTGAGCTCTCACCCTAAGGAGCTCAGCTGCAGACAGCAGTTCTTCAGGGCCTCATCGACTCTGCAAACAGCATTATCTCTGACCCCTTCTCCTAAAGCCTCCCTGGCCTGCACCCCACCTCTCCCTGTGCCCTCCTCCACTGCTGCATGCCGTCTCCCAGACCTGCTTGCCAGAGGACAATTGGGCGCGCTCAGCTCTTCCAGCATTGCCTGACAGCATGGGCTGCCCAGACCCCCCTCCCCGCCAGCTGGAATTGACCCACATGTGCTGCAAGGCACCCTGCCCCAGCGGGGCCTGCCTCTGCCGGGTGCTGTGGTCCTGCCTCAGCGCGGAGGGCTCTGGAGCTGCCAGGGCCACACTGTGCAGCCGGGTCCCTGCAGCCCCTCCAGATGCCCAGGGACTGGGCGGTGCGCTTGGGGCCAGGCTCAGGCTGCCACCCTGTGCCCACCAAGGCAGCGCTGTCCCAGGAAGATGGGGCTTCTGTCAGAGATTATGTCGTTTTGATCTTCTGGGAAATCACTCGCTTTCCAGGGCCACACCTGGACACACCACCGCCCGAGCGGGGACCGAAGCCACCGGCACTGGCCCTGTGCCCCAACCTGGGCAGGCCTTGGGCAGCCATGGTGTGTGCTAACGAAGGTCTGACCCAGCGCCAGCCCTCAGTAGTGCCGCAGCCTCCTCTCTTTCCCAAAGTCAGCAGCTGCAGCATCGCAGGACACAATGGCGCTGGCTGCCCACCCAGACTCAAGCAGGCTGAAACCCACAGCTCTGAGGCTGCAGGGCTCACGTGCCCGCTCCGGCAGCTGCCCCACAGCGGGCTACGGGCCCCTACTCCCGCCCAAGCATTAGATATTCTGCCGGCTTCGTGGAGCACAGGCGAGCGTGCCGTGGCAGTGGCAAGATGGGACTGGCAAATGTGGAACATCAGAGTAGTAAATTGCATCGGTTCAGCTCCAGGTAGCGCATTAGAGAGATAACACTCCCAGCAGGACAGTGCCTCAGTGCACAGGTATGGGTGCGTGATCACTTAATGACAGAGCTGCTGTAAAATTATGCCTTGTTATCTCATTGTCAATTTTATTTTAATATACGTTTGAAATACTCAGAATACAAACCTTTTCTGTAAGATTACAAACCGCTCGAGCACTTCTGCAATTTGGATGGCAGGGGATCAATTATTTGGGCATGGTTTTGCACATAATGGCCTGCAACAGATTGTAAAGTTTCTCAGTTAGCGAAGCAATTATGAATACTGAATACAAACTAATGGCTAGAGAGTGGTGGAATGGGGCCATCTGGACGCGGAGACATGCTTCCCGCTACGGGGAAGGAGTGCAGGGAGGGGACTCCTTCAGCTGAATGCTGTAAGTACTTGGATAAGTGTGTGGTCTGCACGGAGCCTGCTGTAGCAGAAAAGATGTGGTGTAAGAAACAGTGTCCAAGAACGAAAATAAACATGAACATAAACACAAACACAAAAATAGAGAGAGAGAAGTGTTGGAAATTGTTTTGCCAAGAAAGAAGTTCAGACTTCACTTCCATGTGATTTACTGTTTATTCCAGAAGACCGGATCACTTTGTTCATTTAATGATTCAAAACAGAGTATTTTCAAAAATCCTTGAAAGCTTTCACAGACTCCAATCCAGCCAAAACCCAGCTGGCAAAGCTCCTGTGTGTGAGGACAGATTTATTTATCACTTCTCAGCGATGAATATTCAGGTTTATTTTGTTGAAAAGGGAAGTAAGTCAGGGGTTTGACCACGCAAAGTGGCAATCACTGCCCTAAAACAACAGAACTGAGAGTGCTTGCCATGAAGTGCTCCAGAAACTGCCTCCTTTACAACACAGGGCTCAGGTAGGCATGTTCCTGGGCTGCCTCCAGCTGTTGGCTGACCAGCCTCAGGCTCCCCAGCGCAGCCAGGCTTCCATCCTGCTCCCCAACACCGTGCCCCTTGCACACCTTCCGCACTCTGCAGACCCAACGGTCTCGGCAGCATTTTACCACTGTCATGCCCGCACCCGAGCCTGGCACAGCTGGAAGCATCTCTGCACGGGAGCCCCCCTCAAACTGGAACGGCTTCGTGTGCAGGACCACTGCCCAGCTCCTTGGGGCTACCTGTGCTGCTGAGCTGCCCATAGCAACACGACTTGCAGCTACAGGTTTTATTATTTCTTGCATATTTTAATCCATTCATTAAAAATGCATGTGAGATGAAAGGTTTTACACAGCAAACAGATCTGAGATTCAGGGCTACGAATGTCAGAATTCACAACGCTCCATCCATAAAGCTACTCCAAAGAAAGTCATGGCACCAGCAGCATGAACCAGGGGACAGGACCACAGATTTCCTAAAAGCAAACAAAAATGACATCAGGAGTTATTTTTCTCATGCTTTTAAAAATCAGCCTAGCAGGAACATCAAAGTAATCCATGAGTCTGGTCATTCCTGTAACACATGGGTATAAATCAAAAACAAAAGCGTGGTCGAGTCAGGTAGAAAATCATCTTCTAGAGACATCTGACTGAGCTCAGCAAAGGAGAAAAGGCTGACACAACATCTTTAAACATTTTCAATTACCCTGTCAACTGACAATTATAGAGCTAATTATTAGGAAGACAATACCAGATATACTGAATAGCACATCAACAGTGTTTTTATGTAATTATGCAATTTAATGAATTGAAGGCTACAGTAATGGACTATATCTAGTTAGTTAGGGACTCCCTTTCTGCTAATAATGCTGTTTATTTTCAATTCACTGTATTTTTTTTCTGTAAAAATGGTTATATTTCCACAGATGATGAAGGATTCTTCACAGCAGCTCATATGCCCCTTCTGTTACTTATGGTACGCAGATTTATTTCATGGGGTGGACGATGAACTCCAGGTGGCTTCTCTTTCTTTTCCTCTTTCATTTCAATCTTGTCGGATTCCCTAGGGGTTAATTCCATCCTGGGGCTGGGTTCCTGCCGCTCTGTTGCTGTTGGCATCCAGCCTGCCCAGAGCCCTGCGGCACCCTGGGGATGGCACCCTCCTACCCTGAGAGCCCTGGTCTGAGGCCGGTGGCCACCAGACCCGTGACCAGGTGTGGGCCGGAGGACAGCCCCCAGAGGCATGTGGGCCGGTTGAGGCCACCTGTCTCTGGAGCTCCTGTAGCCCATGTGGGGGCCAGCAGGCAGATTGCTGGGTGACCCCTGCAGCAGCACCCTTGCAGGCCCTGTACCCACGCCTGCGCAGCACCCGCAGCTCAGCCAGCCCCCCAGCCACTCCTGGGACCACTGGGGAACATGCACAGGTACACGGGGCTGCTGGTGGGACTGCGCCCCTGGCACGAGACATGGGAAGAAAAATAAATAATTTAAACATTTTTCCCTTGCAGATAATTTTGGAGCATTTGAAGCCTCCTAATTCCTCATTGTTGAATGAAAATTGTCTGATAAATTATTGATTGTATTTTAAATGTACCCACAGAAACCATTTTAATTCTTCTTTTCTCTTTTTGGAAATAATTAACCTGTTTAAATTTTTTAATCACTTAAAGCTATTTCCCATTAATTGTTACCTGGAGGGGAGGGGCCCTGCCTGCCACACAAGCCCACCAGCTTTGGGAGACTCCAAAGGGAGGAACTGGCCACGGGAAACCTTGTGGCCACACCACACCGCTGGGCCAGAGCCCCACATCCCAGCTTCCCACAGCATTCCCCGGGTGCCACGCCAGCATGTCCCTGAAGAGGCTCTGAAGAACAGGCCTGGTCCCCTTATTTGTAGATGTCAGCTTGTACTCACACTGCCTCCCTCCCTTCACAGGTCCTCATTGCTGCGGCCATTCTGTATTAGCTGGCATCCCATTTTCCTCCCCTGAAAGCGGGTCTGTCTGGCACCAGAACAGACACCAGCCCCGTGCTAGAGAGGTGCCAGTGGCAGCCAGGCAGGCCAGGCGGCCGTGGGGCAAGCGACGGGGAGCAGCTGGTGGAGGCCAACCTTCCTGCCTCTGCAGAGCCCCTGAGCACAGGCAGGTTGGGGGTGAAGGACAGAGGAGCCCTCTGGGACCAAATCAGAGTGGAAATTGGTCTCTTCTGCGCTGAAGCAAACTCTCAGCCCCACCACTGCTGGTTCAGCTCTGCTCCACCCATCCCCGGTGCACAGGTGTTTGTCTACACCCAGCACAGGAACCAGGTTGCCTCTCGGTCACCTGCTCCTCCCCGGCTGGCTGGGCGATGCTGAGCAGACCCAGCCTGGCCATTCAGGAGTACAAATGAGAAACACTGGGAATATTCTTCTTGCTATAAATGTGAGCTGGGATGTGCAGCCTGCAGTCTGCGATAACCCCTGATAGCCTGCTCCAGTGGGGAGCACAATGCAGCAGTAAAGGAAATACAAGAGGAAACTATTGCTAAAAAACCCTGTAACATTTATGCAGAAAAAAGGAAAACCACACTATCTTATTAACCCTGTCCCTAATCAGAACAGCAACAGTAATGTCATCGCAGGAGCCCTCCTGAGTCTTAGCTCAGCTCCAGCCAACGGTTGTTGCCTGTCTGCCCTATAGGGAGAGGGATTTGTGTGGAGAGACATTCCCAGGCTGGGAGGGGGCCAGGTTGCCGCACGTCCCATCAGCCGCTCCTCATTACCCGGGCGCTGATGCTCAGACGCTCAGCACTAAGGGCAGGCCCAGCCAGTTGCATCGGCACACAGCAGCATCAGCCTCTAGCAGAGAACAACGCTTAGGATTAACAAGCAGCTCTGCAGAGAGGCACCTCAGGGGCTGGGACAGGGGAGACACCTACCACAGCTGAGGGCCCCAAACGGGAACACGGATACAAGCTAAATCTGGGCAATATTGTTGCCCACCGTGACTATGTGGACAAGAAAAAGAAACTCAGTTAAAGGCGGTGGGTGAAGCCACTAGCAAAGGGCGTGCTTGGATCATAGGTGCAAAACTGCAGTGCTGCTCACGGCAAGGGACGCAGCAACCCACCAAAGATGGGTTTGAACACGTGGGTGGTGAAGCTGCTGCTGCACCTCTGAGCCACTGTCACCACAGGTTATTGCGGCACTGCTTTGTGTGCTGCTCACCACCAAGAGGAAAGCTCAGCTCCTCGCCTTTCACCCCTGCTTAAGGCAGAGGTGCACCTGTAGGTAGGGACTGTAATCCTGACAGTCAGCCCACACACCGTCTGCCAGTCTAAAACACCCCTGCTCTTTTGCTTTGGTCCTAATAGCTTATTTAACTCTTGTTATGGAATGGGTTGGCAGCTCCCAAAACATAAATAGCAGTGTTTCACCCCAGCAGCAGTGGGGAATGTAGTAATGGATCAGCTTGCTCAGTTTCTGGGGACACTTTCAATGGAGGTGCCCATATGCAGTTAAAGCAGGTCATACTCTTTAGCAGGAAAATGCTAAAGATGCCAAATTAACTTCTTTAGTGGCCAGAAATACTAGGAACTTAAAGAGAACATGATGAAAGAAGAGACTCTTTTTCACTAAGACTGTGTGAGAGCCTCATGCCCTGCGGGGTGGCTGGTGTGAGCCAGCTCCCCTCCTGGGGCCAGGCCCTCCCATGAAACGGGGCAGGCAGGCAGGCAGGCCTCCTTCTACAAAACACTCCAACTTGACAAATGAAAGCACCAAATCCATCACATCACATTTGCTGTTTACTGGCAATTAAAGGCACAAACATTTGGCAGAGTTTTACTAGCTTTGCCTACTGTGCACACCCAAACACACTAAAGGAGTCGCCATCTAAGTGAAAGCTGTTGTTAGGAAGGAAGGAATTCAATAATGTACTTGTAAATTAATAAAATCCTGGCAATTGTGAAAACATCCCAGGCTTTTGTTGGCCTAGAGATTTATTCAGTCCTGCTGGCTTCCCAGCTGAGGCAGAAAAGATCATAAACCTGCCAAGAGAAATGCCTCTGCAAACTGTTCCAGGCTCAGCTATAACATTCCTCTACCTGCTGGCACAGCAGCCAAGGTGCCCCAAAAAGGCCAAGAGCTGAACTTGCAAACCCCATCACCTTTGTTCTTGCCAGCAGCTGCTCAGTGGCATTAATACTGGCAAGAGCTTTCAAAGCTTCATTCTTTCTAGGAATACAATAAGCCTCCGACTGTGTTATGTGCCCATCAAAATCAGCATGGTCCACGAGGGAGTGCCGGGAAAGCTGTTACAGGGATCTGGGCTGGGCACCAGCTCCTGTTTGCAGCCAGTTCAGGTTCCTCACTGTGCTGGCATTTGCAGCTCACTCAGGCAGCAGGAGCTTTTGTCAAGCACTTCCAGGACGTACCTACCTCGCCCTTGGGCTGCCATTTGGCTCCTGGTTTCACTTCAGGTTGCATCTTCAGATGGCCAGACAGCTGTGTGAGCTGGGACTGCTGGCAGTATCCCACTTCCCTATCATCAGCCCTGCATCAGAAATGAGGGAACTATGGAGACTTGGCCAAACAAAGCTGCTTCTCTGAGCGACCGCATCCCAGCTGTGTATGAGAACCCTTCATAAGTTTAGGTAGAAGCAAAGCATTTTATCTTTGAAGACACATCGGCGTGAAAGTCAGACAATGAGGAGGGTAATGATATTGGGCACCCGCACCACTGCAGTGCACTGTTGTCTCCATGCCAATGGGGTTTACGAGCACAGGCTGCACCCCGCAGCCTCTCAGAGGACTGCCGGCAGCAATCACAGCTTTCAGCTTCCCCAAAAAGAGACTCTGCTGAGTTGTAACGGAAGCAGCACAGGGATAAGCAAAGCCACATGTCCTGTTAAGAGCAGGGGCACACAGGGCAGGGACACCAAACAGCCCTGCAGCGCTGGGAGCTCATGGTGTGGGCAGGCCGGGAAGGGAACAGTCATGCTCTGCAAGAGGGCAGCAACTGTAGGAGCGGAGGTTTGGTTGCTCCTACCTGTTAAACAGGCCAGACACAGCTCTCTTGCCCTCGCTCAACCAGCGCTGCTTTGAGATGCCAGAACATTTTGCTCCTGCGGTACGAGTCAAATGCATTAACTTGAACTCTCCAGGGACTCTCTGAGCACTGTACCTACCTCTGCCGCTTTTCTGGGGGTCAGCAGCTGATCCAACGTCTTTCTGACTGTCTGTCAAGGCAGCAGAATTCACTGCATTTTCCTGCCCCCGAGCCCAGGCACAGGAGATCCATGCTCTCTATGAGCAGCACGGTTACCAGACGGACCACAGCCAAGATGACAGGGTGCTGATGGGATCTCTGCTGTGCAGACTCACAGCCCGCATCCCGACAGACAACAAGAACCCTGCTGCCCTGCCCCATGCTAGGCTGTCTCTGTGGACTCCCTGCTTTGATGAAACAACACACAGCTCTGCCTTTACAGGGGCAGACACATCCACCAGCACAAATTCAAACTGCCCAGCTCTCGTGGCAGGGAAGATGAATCTGTAACTGGCAGCACAGACCTCCAGCACAGGATGCTTTGCCTTCACAGGTGCAGGAACGAGGCTGCATCCAGGGACTGGAAAGGGCTGAGCAGTGAGAGGATGAGGCTAAGGCTGCAGTCAGACTTTGCCAAATATTTAACAGACAAATGATCCAGAACAAGCACTTCTGAGGAAAAGCAGCATTTCATTTCCATTGGGGAATGCTCAGCTAGCTGATTTTATGACAGTATGTCTTTTTTTATACATATATATATAAAATTTGTGAGTGAATTTAGTGCTTGTGAAACCAAAACAGTAATAGCACTGGCAAGAGCCAGGGATAAGGTGGAAAGACAGGCTGCTGCCCTATGGCCACGAGGCAACACAGCACTGTGTGCGATATCACCCGTACCGCATTCAGGAAAGCAGCTGCCCTGCTCTTCCAGCTCTCCAGAACAGACACCAGCCATTTCCTGGGACTGAAATGCTCAGTCCCGCAGGAGGGAAATCGCCACCAGCCTCAACATGATGCTTATGAAAGTAGAAGTTGCCTGTGCCAATCCTTGTGTGGTGCAAGTGATACCAACGAAGCTCCATGCAGCTCTGCCTGCCAGAGATTCATACCAGTAGTCTCCAGAGCGGTTACCTGAAATGGTCCAAGGGGCTACAAAAGAGAAAAGAGAAATTCATTTATTTTCCCTTTGAGCTAGGTGTAAGAACTGAGCTTCTCCTTCTCCTACACCACAGAGCACTTTTTCCCTGCTGCGGTCTCTCTCCTCCCACTGCTCCTCATTTCTGGGGGGGTGGAGGGGGTGTCCAATACTCGTGAGCTCTGGGAAGCATCTCAGGGACACCACCCCTTCCCACAGCATCGCTCCCTGTGCCCAACTCTGTCCTCAGCCTCCACTGTCTTTGTATACATTAATGCCAAACTGCAGAACTGCCCAGGCCCTTTCTATCATCTCACTATCTGTACAGCCAGTAACGACCGTGTTGATGCAACATGTACTTTCCTCCGCAGTATGAAAACATGCTGCCTCAGCCCTGGGCCCCCACCCCTCTTCCTCTACTCAGCTTCTCTCCTGCATTCTTCCACTGCCTTATCAGCTGCACTGACGCTAGGTCTTCATCTCTCTTCATCTCCCTTTCATGCAATGACACAGACAGATTTTTTTCCAGTCATTTACACATTTTTACTATTACAGTGTAAGATTTTCTGGCTGATAATGAAGGAATCATTAGGAGGAACATCCCCATCACTTTGCTCAATTGACTGCCTCTTGCATCTTCTAGGCTTTTGAATGTCTAAGGGTGCACCTGAAGAACCAGCTGCACTTTCCCTTGTAGCTCTTTCTGCTACAGACCCTCCTGGGCAGCTGCTTCCTCTTGCCCCTCCTGCTCTGGCAGACAGGAGGTCAGATTGGATAAGCAGGGCTGTCCCCTCTGTTCTGGAACCTGTGAAATGCCAGGTTTTGCATCTGAGCTTGGTTTCCATGTAGTGATCAAGCATCTATTAGCTAGTGGTACAGCCTGAGTGGGACTGCACAAGGACCATGAGGAAGACAAGGGACCAGCAGAGCTGGGAGTTGGGAGGCAGGAGAGACAGTCACAGCACAGCAAGGAACTGCTCAAGCACACCACCAGTCTAGAGTAAACATCCATTTTTCTTCCGGTGCCATCATGCCATCATCTCTGGAGCACAACCCCCTGCTGCCAGAAAGAGACTGGCATTCTGGAGGGCACTGAGAAAGGATGAGGGGGGTCCTGGTGTTGAGGAGCTGACAAGTTGCAAGCTGAGGGGAGGGAGAGGGAAGGTAGAAAGCAGGGTGGCCATGGTAGGCTTCAGGGAAACAGTGCTGGTACAGAGGAAGAGCCCCAGAGTCCCCAGAGCCAGAGCAAGAGCTGAGAGGCATGGCCAGGGCAGAGAGCGCAGCGCTGGCCCCAGGGCTGGCCTGGGTAGAGCACAGCCCAGTCCCAGCCACTTCCAGCGCCTGCTCCCCTTTGCCGATGCCGCTCAGCAGCAGGTGCCACGCAGCCGTTACCCGTGGCAGAGGCAGTCATGCGGCACCCATCCGCTCTCACCCCACTGGGGGGGCCTGGGTGCCCCATCCCGCTCCTGCCTCCTGACCATGGGATCAGCTCCTTCCCACCCCAGCACAAAGGTTAAACCCAAGATTTTTCTGATGACCTGGCCCGGGGGAATGGGGGTGTGGGTGGTGTGTGCAGGGCAACAGGAGGCTTCGGCTTTCTTGCTTTCAAATGTTTTTGCAGAGCTCCATCTAGGGGGGATGCTGCTGGACAAGGCTGCAGAGCAAGACAGGTACCAGTAAACAAGCAAATGGCTCCTTCCCCTGGCCGGAGGCCTCTTGTCACGCGCTTACGGTGCTAATTAAAAGGGGAGGGAACAGCCCATAAATTTTACAGTTTATTCTAACTTCAGTTCCAGCTGGTTTTAAAAGAGCTGATGAAGGTAAGTGCATCTGTGCAGATCACTGGTGCATCAAAGACAGAGAGCCAGAGTGCTTAATTAAATGTTATTCCTGGGATAAAATTTAGCCCTCATCAGATGAGACTGAGTATTAAAGCATCAATTTCCTGAAGGAGACTGGCTGTAATCAGTGTCTTGCTATGGGAAAGCAAAAATAATCCCAGCTACTGACACCAACATCCCTCAGACAATGGTGGAAAAAAGCATCATGGCCACAGAAATACAGCTCTGCAAAGGACAGAGCTGCCCCATGGAGACGGCAACCTCCTCGCAAGGTCCCACGCGCACATTCCACTTGTGGCTGGAGCCAGCAGCAAAGAACCCAAGTCCTGCAGGAAACAGCAGCTCCGAAAGCGTTCTTCCTCTTGGCAACACGGACCAGTCCTCCAGCGCAGCACAGGGGGCTCACGGCTCCTGGGGGCTGGTTTTCAGGCAATTGTACAGATTTGGGCAGTCTGGAGGCTCCTTACGGGCATGGGAAATCTCTGCCTACCCGGTGCCAAAGGAAGGGGGATCAGTGCCTCTTCCGCAGATGTGCCAGCCACAGCCTGGCAGAAATGCTGCTGCTGGGCTGTGTCCACAGGCTGGTGCCTGGACATGAAGAAATGTGTACCTTCACTCTGATCTATCCACTCTCAGCACCCACCCAGGCACCCTGAGTTTCTCCCACAGCCCTTCCAGCAACGGCTGACAGTTGCTCTTCCTTTCTGCTGGCACTCCAGGCGCAGCTCCTTGCAGCTCCCCCCTACCACTCTCCCCCCTTTGCTGGGGTCCCAGACTGCCCCGAGAGCTGACAAGTGAGAGCAGCACAGGCTGATAAAAGCAAATCAGGCACATCCCCAGCCATGCTGCACCCTCATCTGCTACCAGATGCTGTGCTGGGGAAAGATGTCAGTGTCAGTGCTGCAGCATCAAACAGCAGCCCATGTAGCTGAAGATCCCCTTGGGAGGGGATAGAACAGATCGACCCGCATCCTCCCCGTGTTTTTCTTTCCAAGTGAATTGTGGTGTCTTATTTTATGGCATCAGCTCCAGGATGAAAGAATAGCGTTAAACTTCACAAATCCCCTAATATTGCTGTGCCTACAGTTGGAGGCCTTCACATATGCAGATATTACTTCTCCTTTGCTCAGAGGTCTCTTTGTAATTTAATACTTCCCCAATATTGCGAAAGTCATAATGTGGGCTTCTCCAGAGGAACATACCTCATCTCCTAGGAAAGGGCAGTCTGTCACTGCAGACGATGCTCCACGATTCCACCACGTTCCCACATCAGGACAGCGGGATGACGGCGCCTTCACACCCGGGCCCGGCAGTCAGTGCCGGGTCCAGCCCCAAAAGAAGCCACAGTGAGCACGGGGCAAAGGCTCTGCCTGCAGGTCCTTCCCCTCCTCGGATGGTCCCCACCATCTCCCCACCCAGAGCCCTCACAAATCTCTGATCTTAACAATGTTAGCCAAGGGGACTGGCAGCTGGATCTGCCCTTTGCTGGTACTGTCAGGTCAAATAGTTACTAATTGACCAACATGTCTCCTTTTGCTGAGCTATTAGCAACGGCACCATGGCAGCTTTCTGATGCTAATTAGCTGTGAGTTAGCAATATCTGAAAGCATAAATAATAGTTTGCCATGATGGCAGGGTGAGGTCCCTGC
>KL289913.1:9224-50236 GCA_000699545.1 Podiceps cristatus | reverse complement strand
GTCCCTCTGGATGGCAGCCCCTACCCCCAGCATACTGAACCACCTTCCCCCCACACCAAATTGATGTAATCTGTGAACTTGAAAGTACCCTCCATAATTTCCTGTAGGTGATGTGTAAAGAGATATCAGTCCCACCAGTTCTCCCTAATTATGAGCAAGTTAGCCCTGCCTTTAGGGAGTCTGAAATAAACTGAACCCTGAGCTTTCATGAGTGCAATAGAGGAGGAGTCAGAGCAGAATAAGCCTTTCAGGTTGGTAAATTGTCGTCTTTTTTTTTTTTTTTTGTATTCTTTGATGTATTAGTTACTTCCCTACATATGCATACTAAGATTTGCAGTGAATACGTATGTCTTAAAAAACAGGATAGGATGAGAAGGATTGTATACTGAGACTTGTTTGCTTTTGGGTTCTGCCCTGGATTTGCTATAGGCATATGGAAAAGCATGCAATGTAATGACTAAACAGTGAAACAGATCATAGAGCTAGTCTCTAGAAATAAATGAGTTTGAAATTAATATTATCAAAACATAAAACTATCAACCCTTCCTAGTCATTAATTCTTATTCCTGAGTTTTACTGTTTTTGTCCTTTGGGTTAAATGTTGCAGGTATCATAATTGCCAGATGCATTTCATTTCTGACTCCTTGGAAAAAGAATTGTGAGGATAGGGGGACCGAATAGTATCAGTGGACCATAGCTGTGTGCTGTTCCAGTGCACTTATTTCAATAGTCTGTAGATTTAGGACTGATTTGACAAATGTTAAAGAAAGTTACCAGCTAGTGGAATTTGAATTGATGATGGCCTTTAGATGCTGTGAGCAAAACCTGTAGCAGCAGGAGACACTTTGGCTTAGGATTGTTCTGGGGGGGGTGTTTTGAAAAAAAATACAGAAGCAATCAGAAATAGGTGTGTGTTGGAGGTGGCGGGGAAAATACACTGTTATCTCCTCTTTGGGACTCTGAAATGAAGTGTTTCAGTTCTGGCTCTGGGTGTTCACATGGTAAAATCTTTACATATAATTTGGCACATGAATTGGGAGCTTCTGGCTGATGAAGGTTAGATTTGGCTGGAACTGGATCATTCTGTCCCCTGAAGAGACCACGCTCCGTATCAAGACTGAGGTAACTGGGGAATGTCATAGCAGGTTTGCAAGCTTGCAGTGCAGTTTAACATTTGTATTTGTTCTTGTGGAATACATTACCTTTACAAAACCAGCAAAACCTTTACTTCCTTTTTTCCTCACGTGTCTGTTATCTTATACAAGTGTAGTTCTTTTATTTTCATGGAGAAAAATATAAAAAAAGCTTCTAGGAATGGGGAGGGAGGAGGAGGAGAGAGAGGCATGAATAATACTCCAGGAACTAATGACCTGTTCTTTTCCTTGGAGGTTTTTAAGGAGAATATGCATGTGTCTTGACTTGTAGTTTCTGGAGAGCACAACCGGGACTGGGGCTATCTGGTTTATTTTCAGCCCTGGCAAGACTTTGGTGTGACAATGGGCAAGATGTTCAGGATGAGATTCACAGGGGTGCTGAAGTGCTTTGTAGACATCTCTATAGACATTACTGGGCTCTCCCCAAAGACCTTGCTCTTAGCATATGTTGGGTGTTTCTGTTGTCTGAAGGTGGTGTTATATTTTTGTCTGAAAGACCTGTTACCCTTAAAGTGATTTCTTCTTGCTGTGCTCCATGTGGCTTCCTAGGAGCTTTCTAGCTCCCTTTCTCTTTGGTGATCTCTGTATCTTCAGCACTGAAATATTGAGCACCATCATAATTTTTGTGGCTTTCTCATTAGTCCCCACAGTTAAAGCTGTTCCCCATCATAAATGCCTGCTTTGCATGTGAGAGACTAGAACCTACTGAACTCCCTAAAGTTGTTTTACAACTGAAGCTTTAGCACATAGCTTGCTCTTTTGGGTGATCAGACAGAAAGAGCTGCATTATTACCTACTACTGTTTTCTCATGTAGTTATTTTCTCGCTTTCTGTATGCTTCTTTTAAGTTGCCTATTTTAACCCTTGATCATTGGAATCCTCATTTTCCACCTCTTCTTCGTTCCTTACCCAATAAAAGGGTAAGGAATACCCAATGAAAGGGTAAGCGAGGCTGAGGGAGCTGGGCTTGTTCAGCCTAGAGAAGAGAAGGCTGCGGGGGGACCTCATTGCAGCCTTCCAGTACCTGAAGGGAGCATACAAACAGGAGGGGAATCAACTTTTTTAAAGGGTAGAAAATGGCAGGACAAGGGGGAATGGATTAAAGCTACAGGAAGGAAGGTTTAAATTGGATATTAGGGGGAAGTTTTTTACAGAGAGAGTGGTGAGGTGCTGGAACAGGCTGCCCAGAGAGGTGGTGGATGCCCCATGCCTGGAGGTGTTCAAGGCCAGGTTGGACGGGGCCCTGGGCAACCTTGTGTAGATCCAGGCCTGGAGGTTGGTGTCCCTGCCTGTGGCAGGGGGGTTGGAACTCTGTGATCCTTGGGGTCCCTTCCAACCCAGACCATTATATGATTCTATGGAAAGGTCTACTTCCTTTTTCTTTTTCTATAGAGAGATGTTTCTACCGTTCTTCTACCTCCTCTTGCTAACTATCTGAAAGATTTCCCACACAAGTTTATCTCCATGCTTACTTACATGAAGTTTCCACTTCAGGGCTTGTATTGAGGTATATAATCTATTAGCCTCTTTTCCCCATAGCAACCCATCTTGTAATGATGATAACTGAGAGATGAAGAGTTCGAATTGCAAAGAAATGAGACAAGTTATCTCATGTGAGACAAGTCAAAAGCCATCATGAAGATGATGTATATAAAGTTTCTACATGTGAAAATTTGAAATACTCTTTTTCTCCCATTTAATTTGCCCAACATCTTTTTAGTTAAATATTACTTTAAAAATAATGCTAATTTTAGACTTCTAAATACTTATTAGGAATAGGAGTGATACAATCTTTTTGGTTTCAAACTTTAAAAGATAATCACTTAGGTTTCTTGCTTGAAAAGAAGTTTTAGGTGTAACTTTGGGGGATGTTAACAATTATATTCATGCTTGCTTTTTCTCTTTAGTTCCTGAGGATGGGGAATATGTGAACACATGAATTTAGGAGCTTAAGAAAAGGATAGGTGAACTTAAATGAAGGGCCAGTACAAAATGAGAGTCAACACCTAAGGGAGTGAGCATTTAGCAGCTCTTGTTGATACTAACCCGAGTTCAAAGACTCAGGGAAAACTGTTTGGCATCAATGTGTGTTTTCTTTGTTGCTGGGGCCCTCTCCCCCTCTTCTGAATCCTTTACCCAAGCCTAGTCTTAAATGCAAGGAGTTTGGGTCCTTATTCTTGACTCCTGAATCTTAAACATAAACATGAAATATCTTCAGGAGTCTCCATTTTCAGATGCATTCTGTAATTAGTCAGGCTTGTTTTTGTCCTTTTCTTTGAATGCATACAACCAACCAATTCTACAGCATTTGATGCTCTCCAAGTAATCACAGTAAAATTTGTCTAGAGCTGTTTTTTTTTTAAATTGGTCTATATATAGTGAGCTTTTTCCTATAAGTTTTTGATTGACTAGTTGAAGTATTTAAAATCTGTTTTGAAATAAAGGCCCCAGATATTTATGATTGGTGATAAGGTAAAGACAGGTATAAGACATAAATTTGCTGGTTGTGGGTTGTCTGCATTGGTTTCAACTGAAGTTGTTATGCTGATGTGGGAGAGCAGACATATATCTAAGAAGTGGAGTATTCCATAATGTTTTTGTGATGTAATGGAACAGTTTTGCAAAACTGTCTTTGCTGCTCTGAAGGGGAAAGAACAGTGCTGTCAAATAATGGAAGAAATACACTATTCTTTATCCTATCCTGGTTTCTTGCTGAAGTTAATTTCTGAAGTATATTCTTACATTCTTTAGAGACTGAAAATTCTTCCATTCCTCTACATTATGAGGAACAGATCACTTGGAAGGCTACTTAAAAAAATATTTCTATACCTAGACTTGTTCAATCATTTCCTTATTCTGTCATTTAAGGGCATTGCTCCATTCTCGTGTGACTATGATCTTAACTGCAGCCTCTTTGCACCTTCAGCTCTTTGCTCATGTTTCAGAATGCCTGTTAATTTTTTTTTCCATAACATAAAGAAATAATTGCTGTAAGATTCACCTGCCCACCCACATTTATCTTCTGTAATGCATTGCTTGTTGACTCGGTTTGACTTGAGAGTCAAGGTATCGTGAGAGGTTGCAACCAATGATACGTTACTCCACTTATGCTTTCTAAAGATAAACCTTTTTTCTTAAAAAACCCCAGTAGAAATAATATTGGCAAAGATAGCAAATTCACGTAGATGATCAAAAGTGTTTAGGAATACTCAAGCAGTCAAGGACTGCTGCATTTACTTGTGGATTACCTTTAGTGTAAACAGAGTTTGTGTCTTGCACATAAGGCAGAAGTATAGTTGGGGATGAAGTCCAAGAGGCCCAAATCATGTTCTTGTTCCTCCCATTTCTGAAACAGATATTCTTCCCCTCTCTGCCCTATTCTAATCAAGTGACCCACCATCTGGCAACTGCATGGGCATGCCTGTCAGTCTGGCTTACTCTTAAGCCCACATTACTCTCCTATCACTCTAGTTAAGCACAAAAGCACAGAAGGAGGATCTTGGCTTTGGCGTGGTCTTGCTTCCTCACCTCCTGTATGAGGCAGACTGGTAGAGCTGTTTGATGGCCCATCTGAGCCTTGCATTTTACACCCATATGTAATTGTAGTGTTGGATGTGTAGCAGTGACAGATGCTGAGCAAACAAATCAGTGTGACACCTTCCTGCAGAAGCCTGGTGCTGCATGTTCAAAGGCGTTGTGAAATTTGTGGTTGTGCAGGTCTGTGGCAGGGAGGCCACTGCAGCTCAGTCTGGTCTCCAGCTTCTTGCACTAATGGACCGAAGCAGTGTAAGTAGACGTTGATTCCTATGATGGTAACTCTTCCTTTTGATCACTTGTTGGTAATGCTGGCTAAATCTTTGAAATATGTCCTACTGAAAGCTCTACCTCCCTAGCAGTAGATTTATTTTTAAATAATAGTGTTACTAGTGATTTATGTACTCAACTAAATGCTGAAAACATTTAGTTCTAAAGTAATGAAGTAGCTGAAAGAGCCTCCATGCAACATATTTTCTGGAATGTTTTTGCCCGTGTACTCTAGGAAGGAAAAGACTCAAAGGCTGAGCTTGGCCTCAGGAGCAAACGTGCATCTTACACTGCTGTGAGTTACTCCTAAATTGCTATATACATGTGCATTTTATCTCTGTCTGCTTGGCTTAATTAAAACACTGGAATGTTTGTTCAGTAGATAAGAACATTTCTGGGAGTTATTTAAATTAGGAAGTACTCTGCTTACTGTCGTTAAATGTCTTTCCCCCAGCCTTCCTCCCTTACTCCTCACAGTATGTAGCAATAAGTGATATATGACTATAAAATAATAACAGTTAAGTCACAGATGGTTGAAGATAAAACCTTTAAATGAATGCTGCATCTCTTTACTGTTCATGTCAAAGGTTTTGGTGTGGAGGTGTTTGGTTTTAAAAATGCTCTGTAATTAAAAATACTGTTGGTTTTACTTTTTTGTTCAATTTTGCATAGTTTTCATTCTGTTCACATTTTTAATAGTAGCCATGACTATATGTCCTGCTGCCTTCTTTTCCTCCTTCCCTTGTAGCAGTATTTGCAGCAAGAGTTGATGGTGATCATGTGGATGTGCCTTAGCAAATACAAGGCACACAGCAGCAGTGTCATGGGCTGTTCTCATCATCCTGTTTGCCGGGAGCCACTCTGCTTCTGTGAGGTTCTACGTGTTTTGGGGTTAGCGTTCATGTCTCTAATGCGAACACTGAGAGAGATTTTCAGTCATCTTAATTTGAGAATACAACCTCCTTGCATGCCACTCCTTGCTACAATTTTCTAATGATTTAAATAGTGTTTAAACCTGACCGATGCATATTCAGTTTGGTTCATATTCTTATTCCCCATTGAACTGGTAATTTCCCTTGCCTTCTGAATTGCTCTTGCCTTTTTAACAGCATCAGTACTGGCTTTAGGAAGACTATGACTTCTCCCTCTTTTGATGGAAACTTGACACGAGCAAGACAATTTTTTTGGAGAGGAAAAACATATGAACTGTAATGACACAAGTGGTTCTCCACTACCCAACTAGCAAGAACAGCATATTTGCTTTATTGAGTTAGCTTCAGTTCTTCGGGCTATCATGAGAACATTTGCTTAAGCTTATGGCTTCAGGATGTTTATAGGTTCTTGCAAGATCAAGATCTTGGTGGTGTGTTTGTGCTTCAGGGCGGATGAGAGTCTGGTGAGGTGTCTGTTGTAGTGCTGACTGAGGGAATTCGTTTCACTTCATTTTAGCTGTGGTGAAGTTGTAGATTGCCTGAAAAACATATTTCAGTAGAGTAAGAGCAATTGTAATAGACCGAATAATGTTAAAATCTTTAATCAAGTGCTTTGATTGCAGTAGGCTACCATTTGCTTTCCAGAGTATGTTTGCATTTGATTTTTTTCCATCCCCTTTGTTTGAAATATTCAGCAAATGTGTGTATTTTTCCATTTCTCAGATTTTACTGTTGCAACTGTGGAATATATTTGGGTCTTTCAGATATGAATGGCTCTATGTTTTACCTGTCCTTGTAAGGTATCCAGTTTCTCGACCTTTGTGAAGCAGAACATTGTTTAATGTACCCTGCTCACCACATGAATATCAAGTATAAAGTGAAGAGAGTGATGTATCGCTTTCTTGCATTTTGTTAATTGTTATTTTTAAATTTAATGTAAAAGACAAAAATGGATTGGAAGGCCTTCCTACATGCCATAAGTGATCCTTTGTGTCAAGAGGTCAATAGGCTTATGGAAATGCCTGCTGCTTATAAAATATGCAGGGTCTGGTGGCCAAATATTTAAGGTTTCTACCATTCTTAATGGTTGGACTTGATGATCTTAAAGGTCTCTTCCAACCTAAACGATTCTATGATTCTTTTCATACCCAGTGGCTTGGAATAAACCAGAGGCTGCAATTTAATTTGTTGACATGAGTTTTGTGACTTCAAAGCTAATTTGTAAAAATCCACTGTTCTTACCAAGGTTGGTTGTCTAAAGAGTTTCATAATACAGATATTTTCTGGAAGGCACATTTTTATTAATCTGTATAGCTGTCTAGTGACAAAAAAAAAGCATCTCAACAACAGGGAAATACAAATTTGTTCTGAGTGGGCAGAACTGGGAGGATGTTTGTCAACATTTTCCATTACTTCTCTCTTTGCCATGTTCAAGATCAGTATGTGTACTTGGTTTGGTACCTCAACTGGGTTCCTCAGGTCTTTGCTGAGTTGGCCGTGTGCCCCTCACTTTTGCAGCTTGTTCCCCCCTGTCAAATCACCATTATTTGGTGAGTTATTTCATGTTCTCCCTTGTAATATTGGGAGTAATATTGGCTCCCTCAGGAAGGACTTAAAAAGAACTAGATTTTTTTCTTTTTCCCCCACTTACAGTGTTTTGATGAACAGAGGTGAGAGATTTGAAGTTGCTCATTAGGTATCTATATAAAAGAATTATCCCGGAATTTCACTGTTGCTTTGTAGTGTATATGGAAGACTCAGTGTTAACTAGTGGTTGTCATGTTCTTTCCAGGGATAATTTCTGTGGGATCCTTTAATTTAACAAATGCACGGAGGTACAAGATGCTGTAGGAAAAATGAATAATACTGTATTGTTTGAGGAATTGTATTTGATATTTACACAAACCTGGTTGTGAGGAGTGTAATGCACATCGTCACTTTCTGATTTGCTTAATTATGCAACTTTAGCATTCTCCTTATATATTTAACTAAAAAGTAACTGCCACTGTTTTAGTTACTCACCAACAAAAGAAAAAAAATGCCATTATTTTTCTGCAAATACAAAGAATTATCATTGCCCTTTAGAAAGTATGTGGTCTGGGAGTGGCTTTACTATGCAGCACTAAAATATGTTGTCCTACCTCACACGAAATTATTAGCAGGGAGAGATAACAGAGAGGGGTAATCTCACATATGGATGAGAAGTGCAAAGCTTTCTCCTTGTGCTTCAAGCTTGACCTAAGCATAGTGTGAATGTTGCTCAAAAAGTAGGGTGCTCTATATTGCCCATGTAGTCCTCAGGAATTTATCTGCATTAGAGTGGCCAGCTCATTTTGGTCAGTGAGCCATAAACATGGGTGGTACATATGTAGGGTGACAGCCCTATCATTTGCAATCTGAGCAGGAAGCAGGATGGCCTTGTCCCAGGCTGTTCAGGAAGGCAGTCACCATCAAAAAAAATCTCGTGTATTAAGTATATAGAGTAGGTTGCTGATATTTAAATGGTGTGTTTATCTAGTGAAAGTTTCTAATCAGTGTGGATTAATGCAGCAGCCTGTGCGTCTGGTAAGGACTTTCAGCTGGCTCATTTCTCAGCTTTTCTTCATTCTGAAAGTTGCATGTACTCACCCTTTCATCCTTGTATTTTTCCTGTTCAGTCATTTCTACATACAGCTGTGTATGCTGGATAATACCACATTGTTTCCAGCGGCTTTATTTTCACTGAAGGTTTTCTTTTTTCTTGGTTTGAATTGTGTTTCAAAACTGCAAGGCTGTGTAACACCATTCATGAAGTTGAATAATTGGAGAGGGGGAGGATGGGGGAGGAGAAGAGCTGTACAGGTGTAGATACACAGGCAGATTACTCCAGATAGCAAGAACTGCAGAGGAGTTGGCTTGCGTAGCAGAAGCACTGAGGTTATGTGGAGAGCAGAGAAGGCAGCCAGTGTGAGAGGAGTGCAAGTTTGTAGCAGGGGAATAGAAAGAGAGCAGGTCTACGGAGTGTGTTGGATGAAGTCCATAGGGAGCTTTACAAACGAAGAAAAGATATTACTTATGCTGGGTCAGGTTTCTTTCCACGCAGATGTTGTGTTAGCTCTTGCACTGTCATTATCTTGGACCTCTTCAGTGTGACTAATACTACACAAATTTCAGATCTTTTTGTCTCTATGCATGCCTAAATGCAAGGAATAAACCTTAAAAAGCTTTCGTTATTGCTTGTCCTTCCACTACCCTGAAGTAAAACTTTGAAATAACTTCCCCTACTGGATTTTAAAAGATTAAATGGGAAGTGAGTATACTTTCATTTACAAATCAAGACTAACGTAAGTGTTTTGCAATTCCAAGTACAGAACTGTAAAAAATCAAGGTGTTTTTTATGCTCCATTGTATGAGAAGAATAAGGAAAGTGATTTCTGAGCTTCCTTACTGTTTATCTGTGATAGCTGCTTTAACTCTGCTGTGAGTTAAAGGGACTGTGTCTGCGCAGAGGCTGTGGACGTGACTATATAAACTTTATGATAATGCCTCATAAATGCCAGCTCTGTGAAGAAACTCCAATGTTTCTGTTCCCTTTGAAAAACCTAGTCCGGTTCATTTTGGTTCATGTTCCATTCGTGTGTTTCTCTGTCGTTCCTTTCTTTCCTAGCAAGAGCTAACTTGAGAAGTGGCTTTTGATGCTGTATGGTATTTAGACAATGTGTATCCAATGCCGTGATCGAACCTGGCTTAGCATAACTAGCCAGAGTTGCAAGCATATGGTAGTGTCCGTAAGGAATTAAACTAAAGCCTTGAGGACTGGGCAAAGAGTCTTTCCAGAAGAGCAAGAATCTGTCAACAGAACTGTAGCCCATATGTAATTCCTACAAATCTGAGAGTGGGAAATGCCAATGCTTATTAGACCATGCATTAAATATCATTGAACAGATGTTTGGAGAGCCTTTCATTCATAGTGCTGTTAGCAATGAATGAGATATTATGCTCCCATTCTATGTTTTTAAGTGAAGTGTAAAGATATGTTTGAAAAGGAGAAATAGTGTGAAGTGCACCCTGCTGCCATTCATGTTCCAAGAGAGTTTTTATTCTCCGATATCGAAAATTAATTATGCTGGAAATAAGCATTTAACAATACAGTCTCATGTTGTACACAATATGACATTACAGGGTGAGTATTGTTTGTTTGTTTTCAATAAAATATATATACATCCCTTACATGGCAGGGAGAATTTTTCAGAAAAAACAGTTCTTGCGATCTAGCCTTAGGGCCATATTAGCTTTGTTTTCAGGGTTCCTTCAATATATGTGTGTTTTAATCACAGTGCTTTTAAAGAGTTTCGAAGTCTGCAGGGAAAATTAGGTGTGATATTTTCCTAAATGTTACTTGGAAAATTTCTGTTAGTCTCCTCCGCTTTCTTTTCCTCTCAATTCTCTCCTTGTTTTACACTAATGTGAATTACTTTCTGGAGTTTCCTGTTTCTCTGTATGGATTATAGAAGAGTCTTGGCTGTCTGACCTAATCTAATTCTGATGCTTAGTCAGCTCAGCTTGTATGAAAGGATCCCACTTGAGATTCCTGTTAAAGGACACACAGGAAGACTGTGATTTTCCTGTGGGTCACTCGCAGGTACAGTGCACTGACAAAAGCCCAGGTGTGTGCACCTCAGGCTTCAGCCTCTGTGCCTTTGTTGACCTGATGATGTACAGATAAATTTCTCATGTTACATGTGAGCTTCTTGGTCTCTCTCAACTATGGTGGTCTGAGTTTAACAAGAAAAAATAATGTTTAAAAAAAAAAAAAAAAGGCGCAAAAGAGTCTTGGAAAGGAGTACAAAAGAGCATTCTTGCGAACTACATCCAAACTCCCAGGCCTTAGGAAAAGACCTTCCCAGAGGCTAGAATGTGCCATATCTGGTGTTCAGGGGGCTCTTGCATCATCTTCTTAGACACTGATACTATCTGGGTGAGGGACACTGAACTGAAACACTAATGAACTGTTCAGTGTCTTTCCTATGCCAGAAGTGTGGCTTCCAGAGGCTCCCAGCATAGAGGAACTTAGAATTTAAAGATATTACCTTTTTGGGATTATTTTATCAGTTGCCCAAGAATGGTGTAAAATGTATGTGTTTTGGACCTCAGTAGTGTAAAAAAAAATACATTAAGAGAAGCTGGTAATTCTGTGGCACCTTTATTCAACTGCCATCATCATGTATTCTTGTCTAGGTTCTATATCGTGCCTCCTCTTGGACTTTAAAGGTGTTTTGTAAAGGGAGAGTGTTAAATCAACAGCAGGTAGCCTAGAAGACACTTCAGAGGGTTTGCATTTTATTCGGGTTTTTTTTATTATTTGTTTGACTTGTGTGCTATGTTTTTCTGTAAGTCACAAAGACTTTTAATATCCCTTTGTAAATTATTATGGTCATGCTTATTCTTGTTTTCTGTTTGAAGTTGGCTGTGCTTTGAGTGGAGTTGGACCAGACAACCTCTAGAGGTCCTTTCCAACCTAAGTCATTCTATGGTTATCAAATATTTTAATTAAAGATTCATGTTTTCTTTTGAGCTTCCCTCTCTGTAGTTTCGCTGTGCAGCACTTTTGTGTGAAGCCATTTTGGAACACAAGATGAGCTGTTGTTTCATGTTCCCTTGTGTTTTTTTGTACATTGACATCATCAGCTGTGTGTGCGTAGTTCTGGAAGTGAAATATTTGACTCCTGTATCATCTTAGTAGCATTTGCTGACTTCTGCAAAGAAAAGTAGGGTCAGTGAAGTAGCTCATCCCTTCTGTCACCTTGTCAAACCAACCCATTTCTTTGTTCTATAGAACAGATCTATACCTCGAAGTAAAAAATTCTCAGAAGCTTCCTAAGTTCTGCTTTTGTACTTCTAACTTCATTATTTCATATTATATGCTGTAACACAGAAATGCTGTTTACCACCAAGCGACACATTTATTATGAAAGTGCCCCCTTACTGGGTGCAAAGATTCAAGAAAAGTAAGAGGACTAACATGATTCAAATAGTTTCAGCCAAAGAATTAAAGATGGCAGTAGAATTCTAGAAATATCTAACTGATCTCATTGCAGCCTTCCAGTACCTGAAGGGAACATACAAACAGGAGGGGAACCAACTTTTTAAAAGGGTAGATAGTGACAGGACAAGGGGGAATGGATTGAAGCTGAAGGAGGGAAGATTTAAATTAGATATTAGGGGGAAGTTTTTTACAGAGAGGGTGGTGAGGTGCTGGAACAGGCTGCCCAGAGAGGTGGTGGATGCCCCATGCCTGGAGGTGTTCAAGGCCAGGTTGGATGGGGCCCTGGCCAACCTCGTGTAGGTCCAGGCCTGGAGCTTGGTGTCCCTGCCTGTGGCAGGGGGGGTGGAACTCTCTGATCCTTGGGGTCCCTTCCAACCCAGACCTTTCTATGAATCTATGAATCTAGGACCTTATTTCTGAACAGAATTTATCATTGATGCTTAGCTGTTAAATTATAGTTGATTTTTTAAAGATGAATAAAAAAATATGCTAACCAAAACGACATAAAGAACTTTGTTTTGAGTTGAACCTGCTCTTGGGATTAGTTTGAAATATTGCTGTTTCTTGGCGTAAGGCGATTTTGCTCCCCCTTCCCTTTTTTATTTTAACTCAACCAAGCCAGAGAATTTCATTACCCATTTAGCTCTGCTTTCAAGCTCTTAACGTGCTTATGTTAACCATATAATTGGGCAGTTCAGAATGCTAAGCAGATTAATTGATCACTAAAAATATTGTCCTGTTTCATCAACAAATTACATCAAACTTAGAGCTCTGAAATAACTTAGATCTCTGTTTCCTGAGACCACATGTCATTTGAAGTTGGAAAAACAATAGAAGCTGGGAGAAAATACACTGAATTGGGAAGGGAAGGAAAGGACGAATCATGAGGGCAGGATTGCATGCTGACAAATAATCATCTGGATCATCTTGCTTTCAGAATCCAGTCATCTTAAAATCGTAGGTTTGGAGAGGACATATGGTGTGATCTGTTCCACTTCCTTCCTATCATGGTCAAACATGTTATGCATTCCTCTTCATAAACCAAACAAGTTTCTAATTTCTGACTTACTGAAATAGCATGGAACTCTGCAAGCATTGCAATGCTTTTAGCCTTTGCTTGAAAATTTCCTTGAAACTTTATTTATTTTAGCTTCAGTAAGAATTTTTATCTGGCAATGGTTAGTCCATATCTTTTCATGTGTGTATGGTCTTTGGTGGGAGGTACTCATCAGGCTATGTGTTAAATTCCACTAATTTGTCTTATGCCAACAGCAATTACTATGTCTTTGTTTGTATTATTTCAGAGTAATTGCTTGCTTTGTTTTTTTTAAGGACTGTTTTATGTTCATTCCCTTGCAAATTCAAGGGAAAGAATGTCTCTCAAAAAGCATGTCAAATAGCAGGATTAATGGAGTACATGGTCTCGGATTGTGATACTGGTGGTCTCAAATGTGACTAACAGCTTTTTGCTTTTATTTTGGTAAAACCATTAGAAAGTCAGTCCTGTTCTAAAATGACACGAAAAAATGGCAGCCGACTGGGTTGTCTTTGAAATCCATAAATGGGCTGGTGTGGGTTTCAACTGTTTGCCTCTCTGCAGATGGCAAGAGTGCTCTCCCTCCTGGCTTCTCCAGCCGACCCCGTGCCAGACTCTGCCAAGTCAGTGCCAAAGCCTTGAGGACTGAATTTAAACAACAACCCAAGTAAATCTAACAAAGAGAGCTTGAAAATCATCCCTAAGAATTTTCAAATGGTTCGCCTACTGGTCCAAATGTACAGTTGATTCAATTTTATGGGAACGGGGAATTTTAAACCTTCAGGGGATTGCTACCAGTGCTTGTAAAGCATGTGTGTTGGATAAAGTGGGCTGATGATAAGGTCCACAGCCTTGTCACTCTGCTGGGGATGACTGAACCCAGTGCTACCTATGTGGAACTGTGGTGTAGAAACATATATTTTTAAATGTGAAATGTACTTAAGAGAGAATTTTATCCTAGAGTTCATAGACTAAGATAACAAAAATTTCACATACAATGTGTCAGTGACAGTAATGGTTTGTGTCTGTTCACTGACTCAAAGAGATGAGTTTGAATATAATGCAGATTTTACTGTTTACTTCTTCACTGCTTTGCTCTGCCTGTTCTTAGATACCCCCTAGATCCCTCTTCAAGGCAAAGAGTAGTTCTTAGTACTTGTCTTCATAAGAACAACTTTATCTTTGTTACAGAACTCTAGCTCATTCCTCACAATCCCATTGAAATACACATTTTTTTGCAGTATGTGTAAAATCTCTATTGAACTGATTTTTGTCCTAGGACAAACCACATTCCCTTTTGAAAAATAAAGTTATTGATTAACTATTGATTATAAGCAGTTGTTTCTGAGTATGCTTGCTGTCCATCTACGCAGTCTCCATTCTTAGCATTTCCGTTGTAAGTTGTTGGGTTTTTATGTGGCAAATGGAATTCATTTAATTTGCAAGGGTAGCAAATGCATTTAGAGTGGATCTGTGTGTTTGAGAGAGACCCCAAAGTGGTTGGGGAATTGTCTCTTCTGATCTAAGGACGTAAAAGGACTTGTGTGTCCTAGAGAGAGCCTGGTGGTAGGCTTACTTGTTTCTTTATTCAACACCTCCTACACTGCATCAGATCAACCAATTAAAAAAGTGTGTATCATCGCTTATCTCTATATCTGGAGCACTGTGGAAATGGTACGCTTCTGAAAGTTGATGTGTGTTGGAAAAGCAGTTTCAAAACCTTTTGTAGTACCTTGTGATATGAAGAATACATTAAACATTTAACTAGTTTTTATGTTTTCCTGTCTGACTTACTACCTTGTGTTTTCAAAAAGGAGGAAAATAAAGATGAGGAGACGTATTTCTGAGGTCTGTAGGCTGAACTTGGGGAATATTTGAACTGAGCCCAACTACCTGAAAGTAGGTTGTAGTGAGGTGGGTGTTGGTCTCTTCTCCCATGTAACACGCGATAGGACAAGAGGAAATGGCCTCAAGTTACACCAGGGGAGGTTTAGATCGGATATTAGGAAACATTACTTTACTGTAAAGGTTGTCAGGCACTGGAACAGGCTGCCCAGGGAGGCGGTTGAGTCACCATCCCTGGAGGTATTTAAAAGACGGGTAGATGAGGTGCTTAGGGACATGGTTTAGTGTTGGTTAGGCACGGTTGGACTTGATGATCTTAATGGTCCTTTCCAACCAAGGGATTCTGTGTTTCTATGTGAGCCTTAAGTTTGTAGCCAACACTTTCTTCCAGCAGTTCAGAATAGGAAAATATGGCACCATTATTCTGTGTGCTGTCTGTGCAGTTCTGATACAGGTGTTTTAGTGGAAAGCAAGTTGTTCACTTCACCCTTGAGTCCAGAAAGGGCTCTGTATAACATCAAATTTCCATGCATCTCTTGGCATATTTATTAGTGAAATGCAATCGTCCATTTTACAAAGTAATGATGTGTGCCTACATACTACAGAACAGAATTGAGCTCAGACTTGGCACTGAGCCCTGGTTTTAGTCACTTGAGCTCTCTCCCCCACCCCACATCATCTTTTCTCTTCCAGACTTCACTCAGTGATGCTTTTGGGTTTCCCTGTTCTGGGCCTACTTGATCAGCTGGTTTTGGCAGGCTTATACACAATGTTTTGTATGATCCTGAGTAAACACCAAGACGATTTTTTGCTCTAGCGTTTGTTCCTGAGAGGTGTTTGGGGGAGGATTTTTTTTTTAAAAAAAAAAATAAAATAAAAAAGTTTCATTATATTCACTATACCTCTTAAAGATTTCTAGGCTTTACTTTAGGGCCAAATGTGAGCACATCTTGTATTTATTTTTTGGCTAGCAGGGCAAAGTGTGTGTTTGGAAAAGGCTTCAGATTACACAGAGGCTGCTTGGACCACTGGCTTCAGCAGATGGAACTGCTTAGCAAATACTCACCCCTGCTCTGCGTTCCTCCTTAAAAGGTTTTTGCATACTAATGGCCAGTGTTTAGATAGCGGTATTTTAAATCTCTTGTGTAAATTTGAGAAATAATACAACAGATATCATAATCTGCATCGCCTTCCTCCACCCTTCTGCAATAGTGTTGATTGTAAAACCAAGAAGCTGTTCATTGATAAAATCTTTCCCGAGCGCAGGGGTCAGTTGTCCATTTCCTGAGCCGTGCATAGCTCAGTTGAGAATACTGTTTTTCTCAGGAACAGTCCTTCCTTTTTGTAATCTCTCTTCTATTTTCCATATGCTGTCCCTGGATTATTTCCAGGGAAGAAAAGAAACCACCAAAGAAACTTCTGACCAAACCAAACCCACCAAATCTCAGCCCAGCTTGGGTACTGTTGCAGCATCTGTTCTCAGACTCATCTGAAAGTATCTTTACATGGGGTGATTGCCATACAGTTTCCATACACTGACATGTCAAAACTCCAGTTTCTTCATCTTGTAAACTGTTTTATACTTGCAGCAGCTTTAGGGTCAGCTTGCTTGACTAAGGACAGCAGAATTCGGTCTTGGCTTGTGCTTGTACATCTGTAACTTTTAAACTAGAAACATATTTTTGTCATTTCAGAGTGTAGTCTTGCAAACAAATACTTTTTTACTTCCATCACTTACAAGGTTTATTTGAACTAAATTCTATTTCAACAAATAAATATAAACAGTACTTCTGCATAATACTACTTATCATAGCAAACGACTTTGCAAACCTCAAATTCACAAGTTTTGATTTGTTAGAATTACTGTACTCAAAAGCCAGGAAATGGTGGAGCATGGTTTGAAATCTTTATCTAATTATATACAAAGCTGGCATTCACGCTGCGCCACCGTCAGCAGGATAGTCAGCCTGGAGTCTGAGAAAGAGGAGTGCTGGAGAGATAAGTCATGTTTAGGGGAATGGGAGGACTCTGAGAAACAGGATATGACACAGAGGCCATGGGAAAAAGTAAAATCTCCTCCTTTGCCACAAACCCTTTAGCTCACGCTAAAGCTGGGCTTTCAGACCGTAGCATCTTGGGCCTTGGTGAGGTGGGTTCCATGTAGGCATAAGAACAGCTATACAGAGCAACTGGCATTTGGTGGCCTTATAGAGCGCGCTTACGTGTATGGTCAACACTTAGTATATGATGAATTTGAATACAAATAATTATTATTAATGTTTGGCAAAAGCAGCTGCTTGTAGAAGCCGGGACAGTCATAAAAATGAGTAATTTTATGCTGAGAGATTTGGGCCTGGAACAAAACACTGGGAATCTAAGGAGGAGCCCTTAGTGTTGCTAATAAATATCCACTTAGGCAGATTTGTCACTCATGTTTCTGAAAGTTTTGTGGCTAGATGAAAAGAATGTGCTTTTATTTCTTGAGCAGCTGTGCTTTTAAATGGGTGCAGCTGTACCACAGTGTCCATTGACACCAATTGCTTCGTGATTTAATGCATTGGTTGTAGTGGGCAAGTGTAGTCAATCAACTAGGGCTTTTTTTTTTTTTTTTTTTTTTTGGTACACTGGGAAGTGAAGATACTGTTGTGAAATAGCTGAAGTTTGTTAGACTGGAGCAGGCACAACTGCAGCATATGTGTGACGTTACTGCGAAAGCTTTTGAGGGATATGGAAGTCGATTGTCGTTTGCTGTTCGCCGAAGCACAGCTTTGCCGGAGCTGTCTCTGTTCCAGCGAGGGCATGACCTGCCACATGCGACGTGGAAGCCATTTGAAACATTTCCTATGGCAAGAACAACGCTGCAGTTATGTAATGAAGCTTTTTTGTTAGAAGTATGTGAAAACGGGAGCTGTGAACTTGCAGGCAATTTAGAGCTGAATTTTTTCCTTATTCTCACTCCAGAAGTTTTTTTTTTTTTCTTTGAAAGTTTAATGGAATGCTGCTTGGCATTTTTTGATGGGATGTGCATGTCAGTTCTAAAGAAGACCTTTTTTTTGGGGGGGGGGCAGGGTGGTGGTGGGTTTTTTTGTTGTTAAAAATCCCATTCTAACAGTGTATTTCCTTAATGCACAGCATTAGGAGAGGGAAAGTTTTAATCTTGGCCCTGCTGACGATTTGCTGAGTAGGCTTGGAAAAGGCCTTTTGTCTTCTGTTGTAGGCATAAATTATTAAATGTCTACAGAAAAGTTTTTGAATACATGCTAAGGTTTTTCAGCATAATCTTTTATAGGTAATACTAGAGTTTTAAATCCTCATTTTAGGGACTTTTTGTAAAAGTAAAATTCAGGAGAAAACTGCTGCTACTCAGCTTCTGTGAAAGCTGAGGCGGAGTTTGCTGAGGAAGGTCACTTTTTTAGATAAATGACTACAATTTCTAAAAGATAAGTAATTCTGCATGTCTATTATTTTGTTAACTATTTTTAAATATCTAATTTTCTCTGTAAATGATACAGGTGTCACTCCAAATAAAGCCATGCCATTGCACTGTTTTCCTTGAATGAAGATGCCCCATTTTTTTCCCTTTCCTCATCCAAAAAGAGAACAAAAGCCTGTCTTTTAATCTGCTAGGCAGTTTTAGTTGTCCTAGAGAGAACAGTAAAGTTCTTACATTTCTATCAGTTTCTTATCTCCAGGTAGCCAGGTGGAGGAGGGAAACACACGCTATGTTAGGAGACAGTGGAGAAGAAGGAGCATTGGGAGTGCACTACTTCTCAGACAACAGAGAATCCACGGGCAAGTGGCGTTTATAATGGCCCCATAGCACAAATGTCAGTAAGCGCTTGGATTACCCTCGGCAGCAAAGGCAACAGAGTCTTGTGAGCCAAATACAAGGGGATTGCGTCTTCCTCCTTCGGTGGGACCCTGCCAGGTTTGACCTGTGTTTGCCCTTGGTGATCCATCAGGCTTTCTAGCTCCAGTGCTTCTTTAAAAACTGTTTAAGCTCATAATTTTCTAATGGAAGCAATTTGCTGCAGTGCTCAGGTGCTTTGAGATGCTGCTTTATTCATTTGAGCTCAGGAAAGGCTACAGCTGCTCAGAGGTTTTGTGATGCCTTTTTTGGGTTTTGTTTTTTTTTTTTTTTTTCTTTTCTTTTTACCACACTTGTGTCCAGCTAAAGTTTAAGTTAGATTATATTTAGATTTTTGACTCAGTTTTAAAGAGTCATGTTAAATAAAAAAGTGAGCTGAATACTGGAATAGACAAACCTTTGAGTTTATTGTGGCCCTGAGAGAGGCTTTTGAGATGTCATTGCATAGCAACTGCCAGTGGCATAACCCTGCCAGTGCTCTTGGTCACGTAGAAATCATCTTGTTTCAGATAACATTTGCTGTCACAGCCACATAGATTTTAGTACTGAATAAACCTGATCAGACACTTGGGGTACATTGTCTCTTTCTAACTGAGGGCTATTCCTTTTTTTTTTGTTTTGGTTTTGTGGGGTTTTTGTGTGGTGGTTTTTTTTTTTGGGGGGGTGGTGGTAGTGGTTTGTTTTTCACATTTGAAGTTGCTTTTTTGTACTCCCTTAGACCTCACTTTTGGGAAGTGGCGGGGGTGGGGGAGAGAGTTTTGTGGGATTTGTTTAAATTTTCTCACTTTCATTTAATTCCTGCTTGGAATAACATGTATGAAATTTCTTGTACTGTACTAGGCCTTGGCAAGCTGCTTACTGATTGATTAATATAGATATGTTGATTGAAAATTCAGTGTAAACCACTGAAACCAACTTTTACTTGCTGCAGAGCAAGGTCTGCACTACTGTGGTTCAGTGGGTAGAAAACACAAGTCTATTTTCCTCTCAGCAGTTAATGTTTAACTGATCTAAATTTCCCAGGAATTACTTATGTGGTGATTTAAATTCTACTAAGGATTATAAAAGCTGGAAATTCTGAAGTCTGCTTGCTTTTTGATTGCGTTTATAATAAGGTGGAAACTTTCCCTTACACAAATATCCCTTCTCCCTTTTGCCTGAAGAGAACTCCCACCAAGGACAGGTGAATGTCTTTGGAAATTCAAAATAGCAACACTTCTTTAATAATTTCAAAAAACATTTGATGGTTTTGTGACCAACAGTGTACTTGTGAGCATGCCTTATGCACGGCACTATTTTAGGATAGCTCAGATTTTAGAGTGCAACACCTGGGAGGCAGAGGCTTTAAATTAATTTGATATGCCTATCAAGAGAATGTACTGTTTTAACATGCTCATGAGCATCCCAGTATGACTCGGGTTGTTTCATTGGTTCCTTTTCATGTAAACTAAGATGATACCTACCTTTGAATACAGTATACTAAACGTATACCGAGAATATAAGCAATGAACAGTGGTGTTCATAAATAAGAGTGCATACAGCATATACTTAATCCATAAAATACTGCAGTGTTGAGATCTATAGGTAAGCCTATAGATTGGGGACACATATTTCAGTAGTGTCAGAGATTGTGCATGCTGCTGTTTGAGGCTTATTGTAGAAAACAGAGCTGTACCATATTTATTATTTTATAGTAGTCTGGATATTAGGGACCACTTAAAATCAATATGTATCTAATTAATTTAGGCAGAGGGGGAGTTTGGTAGACCTGGAACTTTTTCTGAAGCCAGTGGAGTGATATGTAACATAATTAAAACCATCCATTTTCAGAGGTTTGGTTTTATCACTGCAGTATTAATAGATTATTCCAGGTTAAATATAATGATGTGATACTTATCAGGCATCTTGTTCATCTCGTTTTTACGCTGGCCATGACTATCAGGGTCTTGGGTCCCACCATATGCAAGAGCTTCTGGCTCCCAAACCAGCATTTAGATAATTTCTCTTTCTGCTGTGCCATGAAATGATTGAAACAGATGTCCTCCTTCAGCTGCTTTCCCCTATTCCCATACGCCTTTTTTTTTTTCTTTCCCTTATGAAGCAGCGATGGTATTTACTGCTTTTCCCTTAGTCCTGTATTTTTCTGAATAGTTATCCTTCTGCTGCAATCTCACCCAAAACTTTGTGTAATTGTTTCAAGTCCCTATAGATGCTCTTTAGAGGTGGCTCTGTCTGAAGCCCATGTCCTATGTGAGCCATCAGGCATTTTTTAAAATGTTTTTTGTTCTTGCTCCATGTTGATCAGCTGAACGTGATAACTTGTCTGTCCTTTACAATAAGTTTTTTGGGTCCATTGACACCATTAGTGGACTATAGCAGCCTCCATTCAGCTGGACAGCAGCTTTTGCGCAGTAACATCACGTTTGTGTGTTAAACAGGTAAGCCTATGAAAACATGGAAAAAAGCGAGTTCACTGTGTCATTCTCTCTCTTCATATATGCACACCAGTGTCTGGCATTCAGATGTTGGATGAGTTTCTGCTCTTTCTTGTGGGAATGGATGCCACTTGGTTGCTTCTGTTCCTGGCCCTGTTTCAATGCAGTCTGTTCTGCAATGTATGGGAGGGCTTGTGTTTTGTTGTTGAACAAGGAAACAAGGATAGCTCCAAGGTTTTGGAGTAGGATGCCTTAAAACATGTTTGTTGTCCAGCATCCAGCCAGGATTAAGTAGTAAACGTCAAGTACATTAAATAGTAAAAAAATAAAATTGCTAAGAAAAGAAACAACTTGCAATTAAATCCTGTAAAGCAATAATAATTCTAAGCATCACAAATGCCTGACTATAACTCATCTCAGGTACAGCTTGAAGTCTGTGGAAACTACCTGAATTGTGGCCTAGGAAATATTTGTGACTTGGGGATAATGTTTTCCACCTGTTTCCCTTGGGAATATAGAATATTCCCTACTTGTTAGTTGTTGGATCACTGAGTGGACCCACATTGTAAACAACATATGCTGCTATCATTAATGGTATTTTAGTCAGAAAGCTGTATTGGAAACTTTTCACTTTAGGGAGAGGATGAGAGTAGGAGCCTGGAGGAAGCACTGCTGTGCCAGTTGTATGTGGGTTTAAAAACAAAACAATCCAAGTCCCTCCACCTCACCCTGACCTCTTCAATAGGTTATATCACCACGTATCTGTTTATTTCTAATGGCTCTTTCAAATGACAGCTTCATAAACTAAAGTATCCAAAACAAAGGCGATGAAGTTTACTTTGGCCATCTCAAGTAAATTTTCCTAATCTAAACATCAGCAGTGGCTTTCATAAATCAGTCCAATGACGCCATCTTTTCAATTAGTGAAGTTGTTATTTGTGCTTTGGCCTCAGAAGCTATTTGACCAGTTAATGTTTTCAGGTTTTGTAGTAGTCCAGTCTTCTCACCAGCCACAGTTGTCAGTAATGTGCTTGAAGTGGGAACACATTTGTCAATAATTGCTACTTTTTAAGTGCAGATAGCAGACAGTGATTAATTGCTAACCTTCTCAATTGTCTACTAGGAATAACAAGCATCATCTGTAGACTTTGAAATTATTCATAATACATCTTGCACTTTTTGTTGTTGGGGGATACAGGCATCTACAATTGAATAAGTATTAGCTGGGCTTCTGAGAGGAGAGAAAGAAGGAAAAAATACTGGGTGAGTTGGGTTTCCAGGAAAGGTAAAACAAGGTAGTGGAAGAGATGGGAGTGGATCATCTGTCAACCTCTTTGTTTTGTTTCCCAATAAGTACTTGAACTTGAGGTAAAAGGCTACATCAGAGAGATTCAACTTTAATCTTCCTTTCCTTTGCTATGTGCAGGCTAGAGGGATCAAGCCCATGCTGGCAGGGAGGTTGCCTGTAATGTTGGGGTGGGGAACGGTTCGGTTACAGCATATCTTTTTCTGTAGACGAAAACGCTTCCACTGCATGCCACAGAAGTGAGAGAGGGGTTTATTCTGATAAGGTTTTTAGCAAAATCCACCAACTGCCAAGAAACAGTCAAGCAGAGCAACAGTATTCTTTCTCTTAATCGCACCTTCCTTTGCCTATGTGGAAATAACAGTAAGGGCTGACATGAGCTGAAAAAGGCAGGAAAATTAAAACAGAGGCATAACTCCTATCCTTAGCTCACCCTAGCAACACGTTTAGGCATTGCAACACAGATGCTACGTAAGGTCACCTACTAGCAGCTCTGAAGTGTCAACTATGATTGAATTCCCTTAAAGAGAAACCAAAATTTATCTTAAACACACAAGCTATTCCATATGTGTGTGCGTGATGTATGGTTTTGTTTATGTTAATGAAGAGACTTGCACCAGTAAGTGGTTACGTGCTTGGCTTGAAATGTGCAAATGCTTGAAACTTTGCTCTATGAATCACTTTCTTTCACTGTCCTTTGAAACAACCTGAGTTTTGGTTCCCATGATACTATTTCTGTTCTTCAGCTTTCTACACACAGCAGCCTTTCACCAGGCCTCCTGCTACTTGTCATTGCTATGGCTTAGCTTGTTGATAGCAGGGATGGGAGCTTTGTGAGCTAGACAGTCTTTTCTCCATTTCTTTTTCCCTGTCTCATTTCTGAGACAGGTTAGAAGCCATGATAATAACAGGTCTGATGGCATGCAGCAGAGGCTGAAGGTGCAGCATCAGAAGACACTGAAACCTGAGTGTAATTTTAAGGGAGGTAGTACTGTAAGATAGCTGGAACAAGTTCAGGAAATGCAGGAAAATACCATCACCTTTGCTGGTGAGAATCTTGTAGGTCTTAGCCTACAAGTATGTTTTTACCTTCCTGCTTCCCCATTAATATCTATCCCTTGCTATAATTGAATTGATCACAGACTTGCTTGAGAATATGGAAACCTTCCCTTAATGTTCTGTAGGAAATCTTCTAAGTACTAGGGCTCATACTTAACAAATTGCTGGACTGATCATCTTCCCCTTTGGTTTGCCTTCAAGCAGTGAGCGAGGAATTGGGGGGGTGGGGACAGGGGGACATCACATCCATTACTGAAACTCATGAGTAGAGTGTGTGGGCTCCTTTGGTGTAAGTTAAAGCAATTTCCTGTAACCTTGAGAAGGAAAAGAGAAACAGTCGAGCTGGGGATGTCTGCTAGTCTTGTTGAGACACTTGTGCAGTGTTTCTCTACACTAAGCTTTTTACCTTACCTTGTTCATAGGGTTGTGCTTTAAGCCACAATTTTGCCCTGACCAAATGGGCTTAATGGTTATTTTTCAGTGGGTTGAGGGTTTTTATTTTATGATTTTTGCAGCTGACTGGGTGAGTTCCTTTTTTGGGGACATGAGAGGAGTTGATTTGTGAGGGAGTTGAGAGTCAGTCTAGTGGGACAGAGGATCAGCTTAAAAGACCTGTCTGTGTTACTTTTTCAAGAACGTTCCTCATAGTGATATAGCAAAAGGCAAAATGAAACTTGTTTAAAAACATTTTCCTCCCATATCAATGTTAATGGCCTTCCAGACAATGATAAAATAAAATTTGTTTTCCTGAAGTACCTCAAAAGCTTGATACGATACCTTAATTCAGTAAAGACAATTTCCCATCATAGGATTATGCCACAAGTCTTTCTTGTGAACAGTATTTTCATTAGATGTTGCATGGGGCAGTTTGGTAAAATAAAAAATTATATTGCTTAACAATAGTTTGCTCCAGGGAGTTTTTCTATCTGCTGAATTGTATAGAATAACAGAATCATTTAGTTGGAAAAGACCTTTAAGATCATCAAGTCCAACCATTAACCTAACAACTGCCAAGTCCGCCACTAAACCATGTCCCTGTGCGCCACATCTACGCGTCTTTTAAATACCTTCAGGGATGGTCACTCAACCGCTTCCCTGGGCAGCCTTTTCCAATGCTTGACACCCCTTCCAGTGAAGAAGTTTTTCCTAATATCCAATCTAAACCGTCCCTGGTGCAGTTTGAGGCCATTTCCTCTTGTCCTATTGCTTGTTACTTGGGAGACCAACCCCCACCTTGCTACAACCCCCTTTCAGGCAGCTGTAGAGAGCGATAAGGTCTCCCCTCAGCCTCCTTTTCTCCAGGCTAAACACCCCCAGCTCCCTCAGCCGCTCCTCACAGGGCTTGTGCTCCAGACCCTTCACCAGCTTCGTTGCCCTTCTCTGGACAAGCTCCAGCACCTCGGTGTCTTGTGGTGAGGGGCCCAAAACTGACCATGGTGTGTGAGGTGCAGCAATGATGATCTCAGTAATGGGATACTGTTGTGGAAATTTTAATTTGGTGGGTTTGGTCCTTGAAGAGAATCTCCATTCCTAGTATTACTTGTTCAAGATTACTGGGCTGCAGAGATGTTACAGTCATCTTGAGAGAAGGCCAGGGGTGGAGTGCTTGCTGATAACCTAATGGTAGAAAACCATTGTCCAAAGCTTGGTGAGTATTCAAGAATCTGTAAAGAAACAGAAGACGGAATGATTTCTGGAGTGTGTTAAATTCAACAAGCAGAGCCTACGTATTTTTCTGAGGGGCTGAAAGACTGAATTCATGCATTATCTGGTAACTGTAGTAGATAGCTGGTTTATCAGCTGCACTATTATGGATTCTGTCTGACCATATTCTTATCTCTCTAGTGCTACCAGTTGCAGGGCAAGTACCTTTTTTATCCTTTATGCAGCGGCTTCTCGCATGTCTGAAGGGAAAGCTTTCTCCTTTCACTTGGGTCACTCGAGCATGCCAAGGTCAGCACGTGGGAGGAGCAGAGTCTGGGTGATGAGGTTTGCTTTGTGCAGATTGAAAGAGGCAGCAAAGGGGAAGCTGTGTCTCCTGAGAACAGTGTTAAAAACATTCCAAGGTATATTTTTTCAAGTTAAATTAAATAATTGAAAAGAACATAAAAAGTAACTTAAGCTTGGGAAGCTGATTAGATGGAATTTGTTTGGGGTTCGCTACCTGAGTCCAGGATGAAAGTGGATAAATTGGCCTGCATACAGGTGAGGCAAGGTAGCCTGTAATAACTGCATCCCAGCAAAAAAGAACAAAGATGGCTTTTCAGCATGGAAGAGAAAAACTAGTGACAAATTCATGAGCTGTATGATTTTTCTTGGGCTCTTTTGTTGAGAGGAAATGACTGACATGGCCAGCACTGATTTCCCAATCCTACTGAGAACACTGTGGCGGTAGATACATCTGCCTGTCCTGTGTTCTTCTGGGATTGAGTTCCCAACCCTAACTTGAGTTATAAACCCTAAAGGGAATAACCTCTGCCACCTCTTGCTGCTGTGTGTATGAGGTGAAACCATGCAGAAAGGCAGTTTCCTGGAGAGCCTGGGACCGATCCCAAAACCAGAACACACAAGAACATAGCACAGAAAGATGCTCTGATGTGTAAAAATTGAAGGAGGAACAGTCTGGATGATTTTTACGTGTGAAGGAGTTGACTTGAATAGATACAGGAAGCCGTGTTATGTAGTGTGTATGTTTTGATAATTCGGTGACAACCATAGACTGAGAAAGCTGAATGAAGTGAAATGGAATAGTGTATGGCTAACTCCTGGCTAAAAGTTGATAGCATAGGCTCTATCTTCAGGGAACAAGTGTGTTGTTTTTTTTTTTGTAAGTCTGATTTACATGCTTAATCAAATATGGATATTTTTTCAAGAAAGTAATATGAGCCGATCTAATCATACAGTTTTTGATGAAACTATGATTTCCAAGTGGTGCTCTGGGGTGAATTTTTTGGAAATCCATTTTATCTAAATAAGCTAGGGACTTTTTTTAAAAAACCTTTCAAGAGGCTGAAGGACACCTAATTCTTATTTTTAATTGTATGCATAGTAATCAGCCTTGAGCTACACATAATTGGTTGAAGAGTTTCTAGGGGCTGTAATTTTGATTAATGAGACTAGTTGCTTATACCGAACTTCAAGTTTGCAACTTTTTAACAGTTACAAAAGAAACTGCATTTCTGAGACTTCCGTGGTATCATGAGCGTATTTGCCATGTATCAGGTGCTATCTTCCTCTTCCACAGCAGTGTCAGGAGAGCTACAGGTAACAGTACCACGTGTCTGCATGTGTAAAAGTAGCCAGTAGGTCCAATGGAGTATGTCTAGGTGTAGCCTTGTAGGAAGTTCGTGACCAGTGATAAATGTGTCAACTAGACTGGCTTCTAGCAGCAAAGTGTCTTTATGTAAGTGTAACATCTGGAAAAAAAAGTCTGAAAGCAGAAGATCTTATGTAGAGATATATCCTACTTGAAGCTTGTTCTCCTTACGTAAGCTTATGCAAGAACTTTCCCCAGTAGAAATGAGAGTTCACGTGTATAGGAGATAAAAGGCAGCTTATCAGCAACAGCTTCCTTTTCCCTCTAGATTTTTTAGCTTTGTACTTGGTCAGGAATCCTTTTAAGTTGCAGTTTCCCCGACTTGTGCTGTCCAAAGCTGTTTTGTGCATACCTGGAGGTTTTTTAAGCCTTCCCAGGAGTACGCTGCTGCCTCAGTGCCTCGTGACAGCCCCTAGTGACAGGGTGGGAGAAAACAGGGATGTCTTATTTGGAGCCTTTCTTCCCTCTTCTTTTTTTATTTTATTTTTTTAACTGCCCGATGCAGTTCATGCAGTAGACATCCCAGTACGTAGTATTGGTTGAAGGGGGCAGTCAGTTCTCCATCGCTGAGCATGTTGTGGGGTGCTGCAGCCTGAGTGGGAGGCTGGGGAAATGGGGCTGGTAGCCAGACATGCCTGCTGGGTTGCCCAGGTAGGTGGTGAGGGCCAGGCGGATGCAGCACAGGAGGTGTGGGCGAAATGGCACTTGCAGCCTGCTCCTCCGCACCCATCGACTGAGGTCCCACACCTTGATGGCTCCAGGGGTGCTGGTGCTCCATGCTTGGGCTCAGGAGAAGCTCCAGGTGGACTCAGCTCAATGCTATTTTGTTTACTAACTCAGGCTTCTCTTTACAGGGGGCTGTGCTGCATATTGCTCAAATGTGGACCCTGAAAAATAGCTCTGGGTCTGCCTGGCAAATAATTCTGTTATATGATTCAGGATGGCTCTTCGTGAGTGCCCTCCATCTGAGGCACTACTGACCTGCAGCCCGGACAAAGCCTCCAAAGGATGGCTGAAACTGGACTGTGTTCTTCACCCATCAGTGAATGGATGGTACGGGTCCCCTTTGATGCCAATTCAATTTGGTTTAGGCATGAGTTACCTTAATCAAACCTTGCAAGAGAATTATGTTCCATGAAGTTAAATATTTTTCAAACACATTTCTGTCTTATTTTTCAAGTAGCATATAGACCAAAAAAGCCTCTGTAAAGTTACTTGACCAAGTGTTTATTTTGCCTTTTTAAACCATCTCTACCAAATTCATGTAGTTCTTCACAAAAGAAACTTTACCTTGCCCCAGTGCATGTGAACATGAAAGGATTATAGTACAGGAGAAGTTTTAAGGAAAGGGTTCATTCCTGAACTGCCAAAGTGTAATAAAGACAACCTGTGTGGAACTGGTAGTGTTTTTTCTTTCTTTTTTTCTTTTGTTCACATTGGCAGTTATGTTGTTTAGCATATATGTTATCCAACTGTGTTAGAACATAGAGCATTCAAATTTTAAATTGAAAGCTGGGGACTTTAAGGGGTAGAATTGTTCTAAAAATGAAAATATGTTCTAGTTACTGAGTATACTTTGGGCAAACATTAGCAAGTTTCATATTAGAAAACATCTAAGTCCACAATAGTAGGGGAAAAAAAGCTTCATCTCATCATGTTATAAAAGCAAATGTAGTAGTCTGGTATTTCAGAGTAGTTCTGTTTTGAAGGGGAAGCATTGAATATTGGAATAGCTAATAATGGCAAAGTTCTATATAATAAGTACCTAAAAAGTCAGCAGTCTTATTCATTGATAAAGTAGCTATATCGATGACCTTTATAATACTTAATTTGTTTGTACCATGCAGTTAATTTTTCCATTCTTGGATTAAGTTATTTAACCTTATTAATTTGCTTTTGTCTTTTGCTGACAACTGGGGAATACTGTTCTGGTGTTCATTGGCATTAGAATTGTCAGTGCTGCAAGCAGGGCAGCTGGGGAGCCCCCGAGCTCAGGCGATGCTCCCTGCTTAGCTCTCTAAATTGATGGCTTGTAGTGGTTGTGCCTTTCGGACACAGGAATTCTCAAGTGCGTTTCCTAAGGCATGCACAATTGTCTTTGAAATACTGAGAAACTAGGTCTGAACAGGTGCAGGAGAGAAGTGTGAAAAAGAAGATGGAAAAGAAATAGAAATGTTTCTCTGATAAAACTCAGGAAGTGTGACATCCTGTGCATTTCTGCTAAGATAGTAAGTTTTCCATTGAATTTGGTGTGAAATACAGCAATATTATCTTGGCCATGCTTTTGTCACATAGCCCTGTAAGTGAAAGGAGAGGTGCTTAAGGCTCTTAGAAACACAAAATTGATCTGAAACTTGCTTTTTGCATCTTGTGGACATTGACTGCATGAGTATGAAGACTTGTTGCATCTTCAGTTAGAATTCTGGAGTAATTTTAATCTTTCCATTAAATTTATTAAGATCACAAGGTGTGGAGGTGTAATTGTTAACTGAAAGAAGACGGTTTCCGCTGAACGAGGAAATTTGCAGGTGATGTATTTACTCTCAATAATTCTTTAGATAATGCCCTCCCATTTTCACTTCTTAAAATAGTATTAAGTAGGAGAATCTGCCTCTTCTTTTCTCCCACCAATCTCATTGTTCTGGGAAACATGCTTTAACACTGCAAGACAAGGGAGGGGGCATATATTGGTCACCAAAGAACAAGCACTGTTGGCACCTTTATTTCTTTTAAGCAATAGTTTGTTTTGGGGTTTTTTTAATCTTTTTGTGAGTGACCCTTTTCTGTTCTGACAAGATGGGTTAGCGTCTGGATAGCTAATGATTTTTTTGGGGCCAGAAGCTGTAGGGAACTGATAGCATTATTAAACACAGTGGTGGAGATCTCTGAAATTATTGTGATAAGGGACTCGTGTGTATAGTTGGTCTTCATCTTGCTCTGTAGGAGACTTTTAAATTTATAATCTAATTTTCCAAGCATTCATAACAATCTATTTACACATAATTTAGAAGTCTGTCAGATCTCTAAAACTACCCTATTAAATTATTGGAGCAAACTTTTAATGCAGGTCGTAATTAGTTACTTGTTCCAGTGGGGAATTAAAATCAAGCTGTTAGCCTGTACATCTTCGTCGAAGAACAAAAAGCTGTGGCTAATTATTCTGATGGTGTAGGACTCCTGACTGACTCATGATGCAGGAAGGGAACTATTTGAAAGATAATCTCTTAGGAGCAGAGCTGTGTATTGCATCCATGTTGTGGACTTAACAGCAAATGATGCTGCCTTCCTTGTCTGGAATTACTGGCTAATTGTTTTTCAGGTCATAGACACTGTACTGATACCTACACAGTAATTTAAAATTGCACACCATTTTACCTACTGTTTCTTGAAAGCTATGATGTAGTACAATGTAATATAAACTAGATACTATGGGAAGAACAGCCATTAGTGATATATTGAGAACAATGCGAACATGGATAATTCAGAAGCTTCAATCTTTCCCAATTTAAATTTCCTTTATCAAAAGCAGAATGTTACAGTGAAATCTCAAAGGCATTATGTCAGCCCATTCCAAACTGCTGCAGTTAACAAATTATACATTTGGCTTGTACTGCTATTGATGATATAGGCAGTGCTTCTCATTGCTATAGAGAATAGAACAAGAGCATCACTGTTATGATGATGAGCATTAGTCTGCATGTCTGATTTCTCTCCTGGTACGTTCTTCTCTTCTCTCATTGTCTTCCTTCTCTGTAGCCTCTTGGTTTCATTTCTTCACTGCACACTGTCTGTAGCACTTACTTATTAATTTGTTTCTAAGTTTGAAATAATTATGATAACTGTGTAAGTGGCACACACTGATCTTGATAAAGTATCATTTTTCTCATGAATATAAGGAAATAAAATCAGTTTAACCAGCATTCTCAGATGAGCTCTGACCTGTTGAACAAAAATAAAGTTCACATTTCAATATTAAAAAAAAAAAAAAGAAAAAAAAAAAAAAAGGAAAAGAAGATGGGGGAACAGGAGGAGAGAAAAACTGGAAAAGCCGCTTTGCACATGAGCATATTAATATAATGAGAGGAGGTACTGTAAAAGAAACCATGGATGATTATAAGCAATATTGCCTGGGACAGGCACCTGACCTAGTAAATAATTTTAATGGATTAATATTGAAGTGGTTACTTGCCTCAAGAAGAGCAAGCAAAGATTAGGGCTACATCCTTGTTTAACCATTATGTACTTATTCTGAGATCGTGTGTGTAGAGGGGGAGAGTCTTTACCCAAAGTTTTTATGCAACAGCTAAAGAAGAAAAGAATGTAGAGTATATTACGATGAATGCCAGCTCTGTTTTACCTAGGTGTGTGAGTGGGGACACAAAGAGTTAAAGTGGCATTTATTTCAGGAGGTGGAGAGCACAACTAGAAGGGAAACTTCTTAAGTTTCACTCCAACCAAAATGAAGAAATGGGTTGAGTATGTCCAGGTGGGAAAGCAATGTGAGTGAAAAGGAGTGGTAGCAAAGTAAAAATCTTGGATTTTGTGTGTATGTATGTATGTATATATGCATATATACAGGATATGGAAATTGGGTCAAGGAGCTAAGGACAAATAGGGAAATGTGCTAGAAGTACCCATGGACAAAACCAAAAAAGCTAAGCCAAAAAGTAAGAGGAAACTAGCAAGGTACACCCACAGTAACAAGGAGTCATCATATGTACGTGGTGAGAGGAAGACTAAAGAGGCAAGACACTTCTTCATGGAGTAGGACAGCATATGATAGATACCAATGTTTTTTACATTTACTTCTGACTGTCTAGCAGCTGTATTTATGGAAAGGGTCAGTTGTGTGGAAGATGGCTGACACAATGTGATGAGGCCATAGATGACAGCATTATATGAGGAAGGTTAGAGAATATTCAGATGTTTTGGGGTAATCTTGACATGATGAATTTCATGTTAGGACATTTAAAGAGATGGTGGCTAACATTTTGGAGTTATAATAGCCATATTTGAGAGCATACATGAGATGGACCTGTAGATTAGTGTTAGAATCTATTTTTGAAGAGGGGGAAAGTAGATGAGGTAGGAAATTTTAGACTTTCAGGTCTCAAAAAACCACTGAAGGAAAGTAGTCAAATTGCGTTTAAGCACTTAGAAGAACAAAAGGAAGGAAATAGCAGCTGATATTGGTGTTTAGTGTTTTCACTAGTAAGCTGAATGACAGACTTCAGGGAATGTTCATTAAATATGAAGACCAAATGGAGCTAAGAGAGACTGTCACTACCTTGCAGAACAGGTTTAAATTTCAAAATTTATCAGGGCAACTTGTGGTTGCAGTGTGGGAAATGAACTGCAGCTCAGTTTGATAAATGCAGATTACTGTAGCTAGACAATCCAAAGGAGGACAGGGAACAATTTGCTTGGAGCAACTATTTAGAAAAAGATCTGGGTTTGTTGTGGATCACAGCCCACACTTGGAAAAATAATGTTACGTGGTTGTGAAAAAGGTTAGTGCCATAATGAATACCTAAACTAAACTATTGTGTCAGCAAGACGAATCACATAACCTCTCTACTTCGCTCTGAAATTCTTTGGCTTCAAATCAGGCTATTTCTAATTTTGGGCCCCACGCTCCAGGAACGATATGAACCCAAGTCCAGAGGAGAGTACTTGAAATGACTGGAGATAAAGAAAACATGACCTCTGAAGAAAGATTGACAGAATTTGAGCTGAGTCAAAAAAAGATGGGGGAGTAACATGAGTCTTTAAAAGGCTCTCATAAAGAGGAAATCATCGTCTATTGTGTAAATTAGAAGAGAATAGGATTACTTGCACTGGCACTGGAACCAGTGCTGTCAAACTGGGGTAACTGGGTGTCTGTCAGGAATGTCACCACCATTAGTAGTGAGTGTCCCTGACTCAAGGCAGGGGTATGAGCTTAGGTAATTTAGAGATTCTTTCCAGTCTTTATTTGATTCAGCAGTGACCATACTCTGACCCCCAGCATAATAGCATAACTTTTGGCAATCTGACCACTGAATCTGATTCCAGATGATAGTTTTGCTTGCTTTTTCTCTTTTCAATTCATAAATGGATCTTAAGTTTTGCTAGAGAAATATATGGGGCAGGGAAGGGTAGCCTTGTGCTTGAAATGAACCTGCTGCTTTCTACTTCTTCGTTTACTGGCAATTTGTAACTTACATTGGTCTCTTGCGATAATTATGCACATAGATGTTTTGATGACCAAAGTCTAAAATTCTTTATATTGGGATTTCGCTCTCCAGATCAAAGCTAATTTGGGAAGAATAAGCTTGTACATACACATGCAACTCATCAAACTCATAAGTGTACTTTATTTTGTCTTTCTCTTTGATCGTATCAATGCAAATAATTTGTAGTTTGACCCTTTTGAAGTTTGCTTGAGGGTGAAGTTGCTGTAACAGTTGCTTTAAGAAGTACAGAGATGAATGTTTTCATTTTAATTAGAGCTTGATGGAGGAAGTAGGATCTGCTCTCTGCAGTGGAGCTAAAATTGGGAAGAGGGATGCAAGCCATTTAAAAAAACCCAACCAAACAAAAAAAAAAAAACCAAAAACCCAAAGCAAGCAGGTGAAGTTTTAGAAGTAGCTGTTCAACTTCAGGAAACAAGGAGAGAAAAGTACTGTAGGAATACTAGGAGATGGAGAATATAACTATAATTTCTGATTAAAAGTTCTGAAACACCAGCCTCTCCCAAGTGTCTGGATCCTTACCTACAACCCCCCCCACACACCTTATTTGCTGCTTTATTTCTATCACATTGACCATTGTTTATATATGCATTTTCATTTAGCTAGAATTCTGAAACTGTGAATGCAAAGGTAATTTCATTGAGACTAGGAGTTGTGTGTGTTTAAAATGATAGCTCAATACTTTACAAAAATTTAAAGGTGTGCTATGATTGTAAATTCCTTATAGGAGGCAATCCTTAAAATATGGCTACAACATGTATTGGTTTTTAGGCTTTAATTTAGAAATACCATTCCTACTTGGGCAGGAGACATCATTGCTGTCTGATTTGCAGTACGCATGATTTGGAATGATGTTGAGTTTTTTACTGTGTTTAGGGAGCATCAGATGTGACATTTTTTTAATAGCATAAATATGTGCTTTTTCTTTGAGTGTCTTCTTGATCCTTATTAAGTGCCACAAGATACTGAGGCATAAGGTTGTCATCTGTTGCTTTACTTCACAGCTCAGTAGAGCGAGCAAATGTTCTGCACTTCTGCAGTTTTTAGGGCTCGTTAGTTGAAATGGTCAGCACTGCATTCATTACCACAGTTGCTTTATCAACAGACAGTAGAAAGAAAACTGCTTTTTGCTTTGAAATAAATAATAAATTGGCCAAAGCAAAGGATGACCAGGGCTCTGCTGCCAGTTATGTACCACAATGTTAGGTTTCTTACCAATTTAGCGTTTGACGGAGTTGTTATTTTTCTCACATGAGAATCACATGAGAATGTATAAGTTAATTGAAAGTGCCTGAGGCACTCCTGTATACCCACAATATCACCAACTATTTTATGTCTTTTAGGATGTAATGTGGAAGAGTAACATTCTTTAAAATTTTCAGCATGGCAGTTAGCAGGCCTCTTGTTGAGCGTAACTTAGGAGGTCATCGCAGGAGAGCTGACAGACTTGTTTGCAACGAGGCCGGGGATGTCGGAGCAAGTTCGTACAGCTGCATTTTCATCACTTTGTTCTGTGCCTGTTGGGCAGAGGGCATTTTCGGGAAGTATCACGGGGTGGGTTCCTGTCTGTTTTGTCCTTGGCACCTCTGCTCAAGTCAGGGCTCCAGATTAGAGCCATTGGGTGAGTGCAGCAATGGCTTTTACTGATCTGGAGACCTTTCTGTTCCGAGCTGCGCAGGGCTGGCAGGGAGTGCTGGCTTTGAATGGGCTGGTGTGTCTAGACGGCGAACTGCCATGCGGGAGTACAGCTGTGGTCTTGGAAGCAGCGTAGCTGTGCCCCAAGCAGCCACTAATTAGCCTGGAGACTGTACCACACTGACGTGGCGAGGCAGCTTCCCGTACCTGAGCTGGCTCCCGTAGCCTTGCACAGTGTTGTAATTATGTGGTGTAGACTTACCTAACTTGTTTTGCAGAAGCCGCCAAACAGTTATCAGACAGGTAACGATTTTGGCTGACACTGACCTGGGGTAGATTTGACCTGATACGTATGAGCTGACAAGTTCCATATCCCATTTCTAGAGGTTTTGCATTCTGTGATGTACAGTGTAGTAGTTATTGTGAATTGTTTTGGTTACCAATACAGTGTCTGAGCCCTTTATTAAAAGTGACAAACCTTTTGAGACTTGTTAGGATTTAACGTTCTTGACTGGCTTGGCCTTTCAGGGTAACTGTTTCTTCTGCATTTGTAATAACTGGCAGATCTCCTTATTAAATTCAGTAAGAGAAAAAGCATATTTCCATTGAAATGAATACTTCAGGAATGAATTCTGTTTTAGTGGGAAATGTTCCAGTCTGTCTGTGCTTTTATTTTACTCGCTGCATGAGTCCTTCCATAGATTTTACTGTATTTGCACTTACTTGCAGTGCCATATAACAGAGCCATATATAGGTATGAGTACTTTTCTGTTCTAAGCCTCTGCTATTCTGTATGCACTTGTCCACGAATGTGCACATACAAACAGAGCCCTCTGATTGTCTAGCTGTGTGCAGTAAGATCAGTAAAATCCTAACGGGCTGTTCTATTAAAGCACTTATTTATTTTCTTTGTGAGGTAATACAATTTATTCATCCAACAAATCTTTGATACTCCAGTGTGTTGGCACCACAGGCCAGTCAGATTAAAATGTTACCCAGTCAGATTAAAAAATTACTCATTTTATAGCTTTTCTTTTTCACTTATAGGATAGACTTTTTAAAAAGTTGGTTTCTATTGGCCTTATTTCATTTAGAAAAGTTGCTGTGCTTGTGGACATATCAATACTGGAAATCAAGGATGCTGAGTCCTTATTATTGCCTAACAGATACATCTGTCGCTGCATATTAAGTGTCTGCAACAGCTCCATCAGTTATGGAACAACCCTTACTTGGCCGCTTACAAGCTATATGACATTCCAAACAATAGATTGAATAATTTAATAACTGTAGAGTAAGTACATAATTACTTCACTGTTAAGTATATCAACATGATGTGCTTGGATGCTGTTGGAAAGGGAAAGTAGCAGTGATCCATCTAATGTGCTAAACAGATCTGAGCCTTCTCCAGAAAGAGTGGCTGGCTCCCTGTTCCCCTCCTGCCTCCACCCCAAAATAAAGAAGTTGTTGAAGAGCTCTGTCTCTGCTAGTAGTCTCACCACTATCAGTTTCCTTTGTGGTAGTCCCCAGCATCTGTCTGAAGCTGGTTGGCAAGTCAGCCTGGCAAAATGGAGTCTTAACATCATTTGTATGTACAGAAGTAGACAAGTACCTACCTAGCAAGCTCTGCTTACCATTTGTAGCAAGCAAATAGTAGAGACTTGGCCTGATCCTGTGGTGACATCTGCTAAGGGGAAAAGAGTAGCTGGTTAGTGCTAAAGATGAATGTGGCACAGGTTGTGTTGTAGGCAGGGTAAGACTCTTGAAAAAGAGTTTTATAGACAAGGCGTATCCCTGTTTGGTTGCAAGCACATAATGGTTGAGTTCCAACTATGGTTCTGGATACCTTGTTGTGATTGTAAAGATTTGTCTGCCCAAATGAACTTCATTTGAGCTGCCCACCAAGTCGTATTTCATGGTCCATGGAGAGAAAAGGCATTTTTATCAAGAAAGTCTTATGACCTGCTTTGTGACATGCTTCATCTCACTGTTAGAGATGGCTTGGAAACATGGCTGATGGTCTCCATTTGGTTTATGAAGGCAACATCTCAGGAAGTAGCTTGCATCTGGATGTCTACATCATACATGTCTACAGGTAGGAAAGATTAACTCCTTCCTGAGTTACTGATCAATAAGCATGTCTAAATAATATGTCATCTCCTAATGATTGGCAGTTCCTCTGGTCCCATCTGGTCACATCATAATTTGGCTTCAGTTATTTACTCCCTGACCTCTCAGCTGCACTGCAAGGCTGCAGTTAGTCCTGGAAACAAAACGTCTTATGTTTTGGAAAGTTTAAATGGTTCAAATGATTACAGTCCATCTCGTCAGCAACATGCAGTGCCATAAAGGTGTTAGATCTTTACCCTCTTTACACTGGTTTTCAATGGAGCATTGAATCAAAGTACTGCTCTTAATAACCGAGATGATAATTGATTTGGGTTTGGATTACCTAAAATGCTTCAAAATCTGAGCTGGGCGTTACTGCTGGCGTGTTGAATCTTTCTGCAAGAAAGAGTGGATCTGTGCTGAGAGCAAATTCCTGTTAGTATTTAGATTGACAGTAGAATAAATTTCTGGATGACGATATCACTGATGATCTCTCTGCTTTACTTGAAGCAAGAAATATACTATATCACCCATGTTATTTCTAGGATGTTGGGATGCATATGATATATTAAAAAAAAAAATCCCAAAACTTCTGTACCGAAACAGTGTGTGTACTGTCGTGGTATTATGCATTGTATTTAAAAGCTACAGTGGCATCACCAAAAAAGCTTTAAGAATTACTTGAGGTTCTTGACGTATTGAAACATGAATGATTTCAGAAGCTCTGTTTATTTTGTTTGGTATGGAGAAAGAAATTATTTGTCAGGTCCTGTTGCATCAGAGAGCACTGTTTTATACAGAAGACTCGGGGCGGCTGGTGGGGTAATATCTGGTAAGTGGAATTTGAGTTTAGAGATAAAGTGTAAAGGAAATAAACATCCATGTGACGTGGTGTGAGGATATGGTAGGCTCAGGAGATAGCCATGTTGCCTTTGCTTACTTGAAGCAGATGATCCATTCTTCCTTTTAAGATTGCCAGATGTTTTGCTATCTAAGATGAAGAATGTTGACCTGTTTGCAGGTGCCCACCTTCCTCTGTCTTCTGTGGAAGGAATCCAGCCAACTGTCAGACTGTACCTGACTAAAGGTTAAATGAGATGACCTTCTCCATGTGTATTCCACCATTTTGAGGAGTTGCTTTGCATGACAGTCATGCAGCACAGTGGTATCCGCCATGCACTTCTCTTTACTAGCCAGTCCAGGAGACCAAACACTAATTGGGTACCAAAAGTGTTCACGAGTTTCTTGAGCTTGGGACATTGCGTGATGTTTGCTCACTCTTCAGTGATACCTGTTTACAAAGTTACCATCACTCAACTGGTCCCTCATTTCTTCCTCAACTGAGACACAAACTGTCAGAGAGCTCCCCTTTCATTTTCATATTAAAAAACCCAGAATAATTTAAGCCACCTTTTCACCTGGGTTTGACGTTACACTGAAAAAAAACTGCATTTGTCTTTCCTTTGCCTTGAGGCATGAGCAAAGTGGCTTGTATCTGTCTGCAAAATATAATTTCAACTTCTAATAGTCTTCTATTTGATGACTGGCCAATGATTTTATTGGCTGTTAAATGGTATATATCTCACTGAGGCTTGGAAAGTAGTCTATACCAAGAAAGCTGGGGATAGTCACTTGACTTGGTCTTTGCAAAGGAGAAAGCCGGACAGATAGGGTTTTCTTTGGTTGGTAGTTAGGATTTGAAACATGTATTGCTCATAGTTGATCTCGAGTAATGTGGGAGTAAAAAACTGGATGAAATGGAGCTGGAGTAGAACCTCAAAAGATTTTTTGCATGCTGGATGGAAGGACTTAAACAATTAAGATAGTGTTATACTGTACCTGCTGTAAGAGAGGCATTCTTTTGGGGAGATGCAGCAGCCTTGGATGCATGCTCTCTACATAGCACAAACAGATACTTGCTTGGGTGCTACTAAAGCAGTATGGCTCTATTCTCAGAAGAAACATCTGGGAGCATAAATGCATTAGTTTCCTCTGCAAGCTGGGTGTGCTCTGGAATCTTGGAAGGTAGATGGAGCTATGATGCCAGCAGTGATGACACTTGCCTTCTTTCTTTAGTGTAATTGCATTTGCTTTTCAAATTAAAGTATCTTCTCCTGATTCATGGTATGAGAAGTCTAAAACTGTGATTGAGTGCAGAGTTGAGGGCTCTATGCTGGAAAGCAGGTGTTTTGTTTGATGAATAGTTGCTGTGGTTTTCTTGTTCTGTTGCATATTGGGAGTAGGAGGGAAAGCGATTTATTTTGGGGTGCTGGTTGTCCTTTGTAGCACTAAGAAACTCTTCAATTTAAAAGGATAGATTTTTCATAGGACTATGGCCTTAGTCCAGTGTCTGTTAAACAGCTGTCAGCCTTATGACTACCTGTTCTTCCATGCAAAGTCTTTTTGTTGTATAGGTGAGATTGTTAAGTCAGATACTGACTTTTTTTTTTTTTTTTGTCTTTTCAGGAAAATTATTTTTTTGACAGTTGTCACAAATACTGTATCAGTCAGTTCTGGTGCACTCAGTCAAAGCACTGTGGTGGTAGCAGTAGGCAGAATACTGTGAATCACGATACATTAATGAGGACAAAAGTAGCAACTTACCCTTTTCAGCAGTCCATTAGCACTCTTGACTGATTAGCTCAAAAGGCAACCATAGTTCCAGGGAAATGAGTCAGCAAGGAGTCAGGCCAGACCCTGAGTCATCACTGCATCCGACCGGCCATGGGGGCACCCCATCAGCCCCTGCCCTCGTGAGAGGGTAGCTGGCCAGCTGATGGAAGTGGCCTTTCTCTGCTCTCCAGGGATCCTAAAGCCTCCTGTGTCGTGCTGCAAGCGCGCTTTACTCCTGTGCCAAGCAGGAGTAAGTTGAGTGGAGGGGCCACCAAGGCTGAGAGGTGAGGCTGAGGAGCTGACTGTGATCTCTTCAGTCTACCTAAAAGGGGATTATAGAGAAGGTCGAACCAGGTTTTTCTCAAAGATGCATTTTGTAAGGTCCAGAGGCAATCAGTAGAGCAAGAGAAAGATTAAATAGAAGACTTTTTGTACAGCGAGGGTAGTTAACACCAGAACGGTGCTCAGAGAGGCTGTGGCACATCTACCCTGGGGTGGAAAGCTCACCTGAACCAACACCCTGAGTTAATCTGACATTGATGTGAGCCCTGCTTTGAGCAGGAACTTTGACTAGATGACTTCGAGAGGTCCTTTTAAGCCTAAGTTATTAATGAATCTACAAACTTTATGTTTAAGTGGGTTCTCAGTCAGAGTTTAGTAATCTCGTAATTAATCCAAACTGAGATTTACCCATAACGTTTTAATTGTACTATTTTCTTAAAGAACTCTAGGGATTCTAAGCTTGATGGCTTCTTCCGTAGATTTGGAGAACAAGATTTTTCTTCGTCTTCATGGAAAATAAAAACCAAATTTGCAGGAAGTGAGACTTGCAGAAGTGAGAACGGTGCAGGTTTGGGCTTTGGTTTCAGGCTATGACCAAATGCTTGAAGTCTGTTCCTTTAGGAGTGCACGTCCTCAGTGTTGATCTGTGGCAGTGATGTACTAGCAGCTTCTCTTCTAGCCTTTGTCATCATGCACGGTAACCCCACATTTGTAGCTGTCCCTATGGGCCTTTATGGCTCCATCGTTTTTTTGCAGTAGTGGAGATGTATCCTCTGAAAGGCCAGCATGGCAGAGGAATCGCTCTGTGTCTCTCCAAGATGTTTGTTATTGCAGTAACACAGATGATAAAATGTATTCCACAAATGTATCATATTTCTCAGGCTCTGTGAAACTAGGAAGAATAACTCTCTATTTTTTTCTAGTTCTATTTATCTCAGGTGCCATTATATACTCCCAGGCTTTTTTTCTCATGTATCCCAGATGTTGTTCCTTCTGACAAAAATGATAGGCTACATTTAATAATTAAAAAAAAAAAAAAAAAAAAAAGTGTACTACTTTGGGGGTTGTTCTTTTCTTCTTTGCTACTACTTGCTAGGGAAACAAGTATTTAAAAGCAGTGCTTGAGTAATCTAGAAATCTGCAGACATATTTTCTTGCTTGCAAGAAAGACAACGTTGTCATGGTTTTGTCCTCTTTCAGGAGGTTGGTAGTCTTGCCGCTCCCAAGTTTCCCCTTTACTTTTCTCTCAGGGACTTCATTCTTTTACCTCTGACATTTCTTGAAGTGAATATTGAGTTTTTGTTTTTCCTGTCATTAGGCTGGCCTACCTCAAGGAAAAGTTCAGACCCTTCCAGAGCAAGGA